>JAKUCM010005130.1:0-17239 GCA_023374145.1 Lepidium sativum
CTTATTTTAGTGTATGATTAAGATGTGTATTAGAGTTGCTTACATTTTGTCTTTGTGATTTTGTAGGAGGGATGCGTTTACGCTGTTGAGTTTTCTCATAGAAGTGGTAGGGATTTAGTGAACATGGCAAAGAAAAGAACCAATGTAATCCCAATCATTGAGGATGCCAGACACCCTGCTAAATACAGAATGCTTGTAGGCATGGTTGATGTTATCTTCTCTGATGTTGCCCAGCCGGATCAGGTTTGCTTCTATTGTATATACTTTGCAATAAATGTCTTAAAATTCTACAGACTTGCCTTGAATATTTATTAAATAGCTATCTGTCCTTCGGTTTTAAATAGCCATTCGATGATTGCAAATGATGATTTTACTTGGATTCCCCTTCAGATCATTATGGGTGATGTAAACTCCAAGCTTCTGATGCTTAAGAATATCTTGCTATATAGGTTTTTTGGTTCGGATTTTCGGTTTGTTGGTGTGTTTTATGATTTTGTAGCCAAATTAAAAACCTGTTTTTTTACCATCTAATTCTTCAACTATTTTTGTTTGTTAGCTAAGAAACGTAATCAAGCTTAAAACGTGTTTTTCAGTTTACCATTTAGATCAGTCTTGTTTTTCCGATGTAGAACACTTTAAGTTTTGGTTTGGCAATAAACATGTCTGAACTTTGTTATGCCATTTAGATTTTACTTGTCCCAAGTTTTTACATGTTATTATGCTTTGAGGTTGCTGTTTTTGTATATGTAGTATTTTGATCGTGTTATGGAATTTTACTTGCCCTTAAAACCTTGCAGGCTAGAATCGTTGATCTGAATGCATCATACTTCCTAAAAACTGGAGGCCACTTTGTGATCTCAATCAAGGTGGTGTGACTAACCAAATGGATCTGTAAATGTTTTCTAGTAAACCGGAAACATTTGTTAACATCTGTCTGTTGTTTTGCCAGGCAAACTGTATCGACTCAACAGTACCAGCAGAAGCAGTATTCCAAAGCGAAGTGAAGAAGCTGCAGCAGGGGCAGTTCAGACCAGCAGAGCAAGTGACGCTTGAACCATTTGAGCGTGACCACGCCTGTGTCGTTGGTAGCTACCGTGTGGCTAAGAAGCAGAAGGCTGCTACTGCTGCTTAGTATTTTTTACTTGCCGTCTTCACCAAGGATTTTGCTCTTCTTTTGTTCTCTTTAGAATCTGTAGGGTTTCATCCAGAATTGAGTTTTTGTAATCATACATTGCTTTCATTTACGAAGTTTCAAGCACTTAAAAACTTTCCCATCTTTTTGAGATAATTTGAATCAATCCAAGTCTGTCTCTAAATTGGTCTTGTTCGAAAATTGTTGTCAGTGCCGAGCAAAGTAAGAATTGAACGGATCGAAGATAATTCGAATCGAAATATTGTTTAAGGTAGTGGGTAGAAAGATCTTATCAGCTATCATCATAGTGATACCCCCAAAATATATCAGATTCTTGCACCATTTATATACGGATTTTAGACCAAAATTCAAACGCAGAAGAATCTCCCTGAACATGAAAATTATTATCAGATGGTACTGTCGTAATATAAACTGTATGGGTTGATACCAAATTGCATATTTGTATCGATATGAAGTTTATTGGGTATGAGAAAGCAATTTAGTATAGAGCAATAGTTTTGGGAAAAAAAATAAAAAAAAATTGTCAGAAGTGGGATTTGAACCCACGCCCTCTTTCGAAGACCAGAACTTGAGTCTGGCGCCTTAGACCACTCGGCCATCCTGACACTCTGTTATATAATGTCTGTTTATAGTAGATAGACAAAAGAATTTGTGCAATCTTGAATCCAAAGTGGCTTTTATGATATCTTTAGGTTACACGATCAAATTGATCTTACAGTTTAAAGTAACAAAAATAGCGTTTCATCACTGATTGAATGGTTTTCTACACCTAAACAGAATTGGTGGTGGTGCCAAAATCAATGGAAACCAAACAAAAAGTTTGAAGAGTTACATTTTGTTATAAGCTAAACAAGATATAAAGAGACCCTAATCAAGCAACTATATCCTTGGATATTGTCTCGGTTCCTCCCCACTTTTTCATACGTTCCATCGTCTCCTCCACCTAATCATCACAGTTTTGATTAGTTTTCTTTCGCATGGATATCTATCTAAAGAACCAACATTCGATCTTTGATGAACAAGTGTCTATGGTGATGTCTACGGTTCTTACCTCTTTATTCCAGTTTGTCTTATAGAGAACAAATATCAGTAACAACGTTTGAAGTGCTGTCCCTGCTATCATTCCAGACCAAAGTCCCTGAAAACATTATACGGAATATAAGCTTTACTATTAACCAAATTTATACACATCTGAGGTATATTTTAAGAGCTTGCCACTGTCTAAACTTTACTTACCGTCACACCCAAATTTGCTTGGTAACCAAGAAGATAACCAAATGGAAGGCCGAAAATGTAGTAACAACCCAAGTTGATATAAGCAACTAAGCCTTGCCAACCACCTCCAACAGCCACACCTATAATAAGATGAACAAACATGCACACTTATAATCTGATGAGACCTCCAGGTTTGGTTTTGATGAAAATGATAAGAGTGGTACCTGAGATAACCGGCTGCACGCTGTTGAGAATCATGGTTATACCGAGAAGATAAGCCAACTTAGATACTGCGCGTTGAATTACTTTGCTGCTTGTATAGATGATGGCAAAATGGTCCTTGGCTACGATGACTACCACCATAAAGAAAAGACCGATGAGGAGAGACTGGAAGACCGTGACATAGACAGAGTATTTAGCCGCTCGTGGACGGCCTAAGCCAAGCTCGTTGGAGACGCGAACACTAGTAATACACACATGAATTTATAAGTAAAACAGACAGCTGAAGAATACGTAAAAATAACGTTGAGTCATATTGTGTTGATACCTTATAGCAGCGTTTATTCCAATGAACACCATTGCCTCCAATCCATTGATATTCATGCTGCAAAGGTGAAATCCGAAGCGTGAGAAGTGTTAAAGAGTGAGTAAATGTATTCCAAAGGAAAATGTTGAATGTAACTCACCATATAGAAAGGGAATCAACGGCAACAACAGCGTTGTCAAGGTGACCAGTAAGGACAATGATACTCATCATATACCAGATTTCAAGACAAAGCATAACAGCTGATGCTATAGAGAGTCTAACGAAAGCCCAAATCTCTCTAAAAGCCAACCATGACAAACCAGTCCATCCTTCGTTACACCACAAAATCACATAAACAATTTGAGAGATAGTTGTTAACCAATTTGTGATATTAAACGCCAAAGCAGCACCATTTGTTCCCCAACCTAACACGCTTATAAACAGCCAAAGCATACCAACGTGTAGGACAAGAACCCCAAATCCAATATATGCAATAGCAGAAACTTTGCTCTGCGCTTGAAGAAACTTGGAAGTAGGGAAGTTGAAGGCAAGCGAGAAAAGCTGAGGGATGGTTAGAAGAGTGAAATCTCCAGCTGGAACAGCAATCTCTTCAGCTTGACCAAGGAATCTCAAAACGGAGTAGCAAAGATGTAAAGAGGAAGGAGACAGAGACATGAAACAAATAAGATAATCCAAGATCTCTGCATGTAAACTCCTAACATATTGACCTGACCAGCTCCATATGCTTGGCCACACAGTGTTTCAAGTGCACTTCCCATACCAAGCTACAATTTCAATTCAACACAACACATCAACAAGTTGAATCCAACAGGTGAAATCGAAGCATGGAGCTAGAGAATGAGAGATTACCAGGAAGCCAAAGGAGAAGGTACCGATAACAGAGAGAGATATAGAGACGGCAGAGAGTTCAATTGCTCCGACGTGACCTACGAAGATATTTGTGATTGAGCTAACACCATACTGACAGATAATGTTGAAACCCACCGGACCAGCGATCATCCATAGCTTCACCGACTCTGTAGACAAAACTCGCTTAATATCAGTCCAAGTTCTCGCCGGAGCATAATCCTCCTCTACTTCGCCATCGTTCAACAGAAACGGAGACGTTGGATCCATGACCACCGAGCCAGAAAAAAGCTTAAACCCAAACCAAACGTCACTCACTTCTCTCTGTCTCTCAGTCAATATTCGTTGCGGACTTTCGGGTTGGTTTATATAACAAAGCCTTTGAATCACGCATTTATCTCTATTAAAGAATCCACGTCGTCATTATTATTATTATTATTTATGACAAACTAGAAGATCAAATCTTAATATAGTTGATTGGTTATGTTTATTTGTAGTAATTTGATTTTGTTACTTTTGTTGTTGTCGTTGTCGTTGTGTGGAGAGAAGATTAGAGTTGGTAAGGCTAAAGGGTGGTTCATGATTCACCACGTTGACATATCAAAAGTTCGTAGGATTATTCCGAAATAAGAAACTCCTCAGGACAATAAAGCTACCTGTCTCTCTTAAATGATTTATCCTTCCTTCTACCGTTGAAAACTTTTGTACAAAATATTATTCACATGATAACAGTTACTCATTTATTTATCATGTTCTCGTCGTTTTTATTTATGATAAAATTTATCATCTTTTTCTTGGTGGTTGAATTTATGTTTTTTTCTTCATCTGTACTGATTTATTTCGTATTGATAGTATCCATAGAATTAGGTTTACATAACCTCAATTATTGTCATGTTGGTAGTAGTTACGTAGTGGAAAAGAAAAACAAGCTTCCCAAGATAGCTGGAATACAATATACGTTTGGAAAATGGCTTAATCAAACTATAATCGAGTGGAAAGTGGAAAGTTGTGTCCTTACCAAAAATAGGTAGCGATTTACAATGCTTCTAGAAACCAAATTCAATTACGTCAGTTATGTAACGTTGTTAGGTTTTAGCTAGAAAAGTCTGAAATGGTTTTTAAATTGGTATTAATGGTCCATCTTTATCATTCGTCGTATTGTATTAATTTACCTGCATCCTTCTTTAAAACCTTTTGTCATTAACCAACACATACAGATAATAATGATGACATTTTCCATTGACTTTTATTCATGCATTTATCACAACACACACACACGATCTTCTACATATCCAAAAACCAACTGGTAGATAACTCAAAATTTGTTGTTCTGGTGAATAAATCGATCCATAAAATGCTGCTGAGACTGTTTTTTGGGGATTTGACTCCTCTAGAGTGTTAGTAAACGAAAGATTAATGGTGTGTATGTATTATGTAAGTACTGAATGGAGTCAAATAGCATTATATACGTACACCAAAATATCCATTTCAAACAAGAGCATGGTTGTAGTCATGGTAATGGAATGTTTTGTAAATGAAGTGTGATAACCACTTCGAAGCTGCAAAACTTAGAACAGCTGCTACAACCACCACGATTCTTGCCACATTCGGCATTGTGATCTGCTTCGTCACGGCCATAACTCCGATCAAAGCAACCGAGGCGATTTGTAAGATGACCTCTAACGTTTTGAGATACTTGTGAGCTTTCTTGCAGCTGCTGCAGTTCTCCACATGTGACCAATACCTGATAACATTATGATTGCATTTTGTTTCATTCAGTATCACCAGAAGAACTGTTCATCAGAACTCCCAAGAAAGATAAAAATTTAAACCTGTCAAAGAGCTGTTCTCGAGGGGGTGTAGGAGGTAGAAGTAATGGATCATACTTTCCTCTCCAATCGACTTGAGCCTCGCTGTACTTGTTAAACCATTTTCTGAATGTAACCACATTAGCATCTGATTTCGTTGGGATAAAGCAAGCTTTTTGCCAGTTTTTTGGGCCTCTCTCCAGTATCTTCCGCTCCTGGACACATTTCGTTACAAAATACTTATATATCCGGTGCATTGATCACAAAAAGGTGTGGATAAGACGGACTTGGATTTACCTCGACATGAAGAAGGTGCAAATCTGAGTCTAGAATCGTGTTTTGACCCATGTGAAACACCCATCTAGGAACAATCTTATCTATAATTAAACCAAAGTTTCTCGGAAATGTCCATATTAGCCTACTGCGACCTGGGCTCACTGGGATGCATATAAAGATCAAAGACAATCTTCGCTTTGACAATGCTGCCTGGAGACAGAACCATACGGTTAAGGAAATAAAAGATGTGATACAAACCAGGAAACTCTAGATAAACAAGAACATGTATGACCTTGTCAGATGCATTTGGTGTGGCATACTCGTTTTCCTGCTCCGGTAGAGGGTCTGTGGAAGAACGATACACACATGGTGCGATAAAATTAGAAAAACCCCATTCTTGTTTTGAAAAGAATCCGCTGCTATCTAGTTTTTTGACACTAATTTCAAGTGGTTTTCCCCCTTCTCTATCAACCTTCTCTGCAAGGAAGTGTGAGAGTTAGTTCATGGATCTAAAGCATATTAAACAGACTGTTTAAACTTCAAAATGCAGAGTATTTATTTACCTTTTGGTTTAGGAAACCGCATTAGTCCATAATGTGCATAGGGAACATGAGCTGGGTCCATGAGATTTTCCACCAAGACATCGTACCTGAATGATTTCAAATTTACACATAACATGAATGGAAAATCAATCATCAACACATAATTTTTTGGTTGAAACAAAAAATAAAGAAGAAAGATTTATATTGCTAGGTAGACGTGAAGAAAGATTACCCGTAAGGAATGTCTCGATTTGCCATCAACTTAGTGAATGATGGGTCTTCTAACTCTGGAATGAAAGGAGGCTTGTTGGTTTCAATGATATTTTTATACTTTGGATCACTGTTCGGCCAAAACCAAATGATCTCATGATGCACAGTACTTGGGTAAACAGCTACACACGCTTGCTTGAATGTGTGGAACTGATTTGCATGATCAAAAACTATCATTAATCAAACTAAATATACACAACAAAGACTTTCAAGTTTCTCTACTTCAAACCAATCATCATCATCATCATCATCATCATCATATAGCTATCACAGTTAAGGAAATTAAGATGTACCGCAGGTCCATCAGGAGGAGCTTGAGGAATGAATTTGCAATCGCCAGAACCATTAAAGCACCAACCATGATAGACACACTGCAACCTTCCCCATTGATCAATCCTTCCATCGGACAAAGGAGCAAGGCGATGAGGACACGTGTCGTCCATCACTTTCCATTGCTTCTCGTTCTTGTCCCACCAAACCACCAAATCAATCCCCATAACTTTCTTCCCGTGTGGAACTCTCTTGTCAAGATCAACAATTGGCATCACTGGGTACCAATTAGCGTACCAATCGAACGTACCCGACTCGGATTCGGATAGATTCTCAGATTCCGGCGGAGAATTCGTTGGGGTAGCTGTTGGAGATGATACTGCGGCTGTAAAAGGACTAGATATCGGCGATGGGGATTTGCGGATGGTAAGAGGATTTGGAGAAATGGGTAGTTTTGGATTGGAGAAGGAACATCTAAATCGTGGTTTAATTTTGAGAATTCGGGGGGATGGAACAGGAACAACGCATGCAGCAAGAGCAGCTTCCATGGTTGGAAGATTTCGTGTGTTGTGAATTGTTGATGTCAACGGGAGAAAGGAAATTGATTATCTTATTTGTTATAAAAATGAATTATTTAATATATATTATATTATTATACAAAAATGAAAAGGCTAAAGAATGAGAAAAAAATGAATGTGATTTTTTTTTCAATTGGTACAAATGTGTCGAGACAACATACATATACTACCTAAAATATAATAAAATAATATAGATATTTTGTATATATAATTATTATATCTACAATATATATAATTATTGATACCATATATTTATAATACTTCCCATTAATTACTCATCATTGATTATATATTACGCACTGTTTTATTAAAAATTTTGTCATGGAAAAATCCAGTGGGATGAAAAACCATGACGGGGAAAAAGAGTACAATGACGTAATCTCCCCTTTCGTAGTTGACGCATTCCGATACTATGAACATTTTTCTGAATGTTGTAGTGGGAAGTGCTTTTGTAAATAGATCTGCTGCATTGTCAGCTGATTGTATATATTGAATATCCACTTCTTGATTCTTATCAAGTTCTCGTGTGTAAGAGAAAAATCTTATGGGAATATGTTTTGTTCGGTCGCTCTTAATATAACCTTCTTTGATTTGGGCGACGCAAGCGGAATTGTCTTCAAATAATTTTGTTGGCCCTTTATCTATGATTATCTTGCTTGCTGCTTGTATGTATTGAGTCATGGACATGAGCCACATGCATTCTCTACATGCTTCGTGAAGTGCAATTGTTTCTGCATGATTTGAGGAGGTAGCAACCAGAGTATGCTTTTGGGAACGCCAAGAAATTGCAGTGCCTCTAATTGTGAAAAATATCCGGTTTGCGATCGGGCTTTATGTGGGTCAGATAAATAGCCTGCATCTGCAAAACCAACTAAATATACACTAGGATTTTTATGATAAAATATCCTAAATCAGTTGTTCCCTGAAGATAACGGAATATATGTTTTATTCCATTCTAGTGTCTGCGCGTATGTGATGAACTATATCTTGCAAGTAGATTTGTAGAAAATGCTATATCTGGTCTAGTACAATTTGCAAGATACATGAGTCCACCAATAACACTCATATAAGGTACTTCATGACCTAATACCTCTTCGTTATCTTCACGAGGTCGGAATGGATCTTTATCGATATTAAGTGATATATTGACTATTAGAGTACTCAAAGGAGTCGATTTATCCATATAAAAGCATTAGATCCTTTTCGTATAATTCGATTGATGTACGAAAATTGCGTTCTGAAGGTGCTCGATCTGGAGTCCAAGACAAAATTTTGTCTGACCGAGATCTTTCATTTCAAATGCTTTCTTCATGTAAGCTCTTGTCTCATCGATTTCCTTTTTAGTACCAATTATGTTAAATTCATCATATACAACGATGATCACAAACCCATATATGCATTTCTCGATAAATACGCAAGGGCATATTGCATTGTTTGTATACCCTTTACTTAACAAATATTTACTTAAGCGATTATACCACATGCGTCTGGATTGTTTTAGTTTATAAAGTGATCGTTGTAATTTGACTGAACATATTTCTTTGGATTTTGAGTTCAGTGCTTCAGACATCTTTAATCCTCATGGGATTTTCATATATATATATATATATATATATATATATATCATTATTATGTGATCCATATAGATATGCTGTTACAACGTCCATCAGATGCATTTCTAGATTTTTAGATGATGCTAGGCTCATCAAAGATCTGAAGGTAATTGCATCCATTACCAGAGAATATGTTTAATAATCAATTCCTGGTCTTTGAGAAAAACCTTGCACAACAAGTGGGGTTTTATACCTTGTTACCTCATTTTTCTCATTTCTTTTTTGAACAAATACCCATTTATAACCAACGAGTTTTACATGTTCAGGCGTTATGATAATAGTTCTAAAAACTTTTCTCTCATTATAGGAGTTCAATTCAGTTGTCATGGCCATTTTCCATTTCTCCCAATCATGTCTTTTTTGGCATTCTAATATAGACTTTGGATATGGATCATCAATTTTATTATCAATTTCTTTGGGTATAGTTGATGGAAATCTCATGTGTTTCTTTATCTCCCTCTTCAAGATTTTTCTCTGTATGATTTGGTTCTTACTGGAAAATTATTATGTATTTCTCCCAAATTCTTTTTCTTTCGGGGATTCTTATCTTTTGATCTCATTGGTCTCTCCCTTTTCAACTGAACCTTAGACTCAATTGCTATGTTTCCATCATTTTGGTCTTCCAGAACCATAATTCTTGATGGAACATTCGTAGCAGGTATATATGATTTTGTCACCCCTTCTTTATCGGTGAATGCATCTGGTATCTGATTTGCTATATTTTGTAAATACACAATTTTCCAGAACTTCCAAATCATATTGTTTCGTAGGGGATCAAGGTGCCACAACGACGGTGTATACCATGTGATGTCTCTTGTAGCTTCTTTAGTTCCTCCCTCTGATGCTGGAAATTCATCTTCATAAAAATGACAATCGGTAAAACGTGCCGTAAACATATTACCAGTTTTTGTTTCAAGATACCGAATTATATTTGGTGATGTATACCCATATATATTCTCAATCTCCTTTGTGGTCCTATTTTTGTTCTTTGTGGTGGCGCTATGGGGACATAGATTTCACACCCAAAAACACGAAGATGAGATATATTTGGCTTTTGGCGAGATGTTAATTCTAATGGGGAGTATTTATTATATGCACTCGGTCTTGTTTAAATTAGTGTCGCTGCATGAAAAATTGCATGACCCCATAGTGAAATTGGGACAAATTGCATACCCATATTGTAGCACTATATGCGAGACAAATATCTCCATCCTTGTTTTCGCATTTCAACATTTTCTGATATGAAAATATTTAGAAAAGTCGCGATAATATAAAAACAAACTTTATATTACAACATAAACTATTTTACAAATACAAGATAGAAAACAACATTATGTAACCATAACTATTTATACATTATGTCATATTTCTTTTTCAGGAAGATTTTAATCTCTTTGGCTTTCGTTGATATCTATATAATCAACAGTGAAATCAGCCACATCGAGATATATATCATTATTTATACCATCCAAAGGCGGCTCAACATCACAGTCAAAAGAAGGTCATGCTTCCTTATCAAAAGAATGTCCACATTGCCATAAACAAAGTTGGTTTCTTTCTGTTTTCCTTTTTTCTGTTGTGACTCTTGGTGTAGATCGGCAAAATATTTTGGTGTACGGTAGGTATGCGACCAACGCCCTTTCATGCCACACCTATTAAGCTTTTCTCATGTTGCCTTTTTTGAACTCCCTTTCCTTTTGACATTTTATTATTTATTTCATTGTTAAAAATTATTAGGACGATACTTTCTTCCTTGTCCACGTCCATATCCTCCTCGTCCACAACCCCAATTATTTCCACGACCGTGTCCACGTCCATAATTATTATAATTTGATGATGTAACATTTGATTCTGGGAATGATGATGATTCAGTAGGACGAGATGGATGGTTTAGCATTGTTTTGGAAATAATCGTCCACGGCCCCGATTATTTCCACGGCCGCGTCCACATCCATAATATTGTAATTTGATGATGTAACATTCGTTTCTGGGAATGATGCTGATTTAGTAGGACGAGATGGATGGTTTAGCATTACAAGTTCATTATTTTATTTTGCTACAAGGAAAACTTGCATTAATTTTGGATATGTCGTGTATCCCTTAGCCCAATATTATTGTTGTAGGACTACATTTCCACGATGAAATGTTTGGAGAGTTTTTTTTTTATCATATCATAATCACTTATTCTCTCTCCACATAACATTATCCTTGAAGTGATTCCGAATTAGATCATAATTATATTCATTTACACTTTTGTAATCCTGAAACCGGAGGTTTAACCACTCATGTTTAGCTTTCGGTATGATCACATATTTCTGGTGATCAAACCTATCTTTGAGTGATTGGCAAAGATCTGCATGATCTTTTTCTGTTATATATTCATCTTTTAAACTGTCGTGGATATGGTGGACCAAAAATATAATAGCATTAGCTTTTTGTTCATGTGAAGTCGTTTTCGACTTATTGATGGTATCGAGGAGATTTCTTCCTCTAAGATGCATTTTTGCAGCAACTGCCCATCTCATATAATTGTATCCCAATATATCAAGGGCGGCGATTTCGTGTTTAGCCAAATTTGACATAAATAATAATAAATTTTTTATTAAATATTCGACACAATATTATTAAAGAATAATATAAAATAACATATTATATAAATACAAAAAAATAAAACAAACAAGCAACTACAAGGATATATGAAGCACAAATAATCATACCAACATTTATCCAAAAATCTTTGGGAGTGTGTTCAAAAACGAAAAACCTGTAAATTGAAGAAATAATTGTAACCAAAGAAACAATTAAAATCCAAATAAATATTTTTTGTGATGGGGAAGAAATTTTTTGAGTGAAGAGACGAGAGAAGAATGAGTGTATTTATAGGTGAAAGTTTTTGTATCTAGCTGTTGGAAATAGTGTTTAGAGCCGTCGGTTATATATATATGTATTATTATTATTATTACTTTTCTTTCATATTCGATGGAAAATATAATCAAAATAAATTTATCAAAATTAATATTTACCAATAATAACATTATCATGAATCAATCAAATTATAGAGATAGATAATCACATATTAGGATTTAATTAGAATAAAAATAAGTTTAAAATGTATTTTTTGTCTCCTCGACAAATTTATTTTTATTCTTGTTATTCTTTTGTTTTACCGTTTTTCGAGTTCGTTTTGTAATTGTATTCGGGACATTTTATCATTTTATTGTTCTTCAGGAACAATTTGTAAATGTCTTCTGGAAATTTTAAAGTATTGATCTGAGGAGACATAACCTACCATATGATTATGATCGTGAAAGCAAAACTTATCGATCAATTTGGGGAAGGCAGCGCCTATCTTCCCAAAATTAGTATTTAAGTACGGGATCAAATTACCCATACAGTATTTTGACCATTATTATAGTTTACAAAATAAATTACAATACTGAACATATATATGGGGTCAAATTACAAATATAAAAGCAAATAAGACAAAAGTTAAATTTTACCTTTTCTGATACGGGATTACCTCGTGTTGATAAATTGTTATAAAAATGGATTGATTAATATATATTATATTATTATAAATAAAATAAAAAGGTTAAAGAACTAGAGATAATGAGGAAGAAAGTGAAAGACAATCTCAACATATATATACTACATAAAATATAATAAAATAATATAGATATTTTGTCTACATAATTATTATATCTATAGTGGAGGTAATTATTAATACTATCTATATATAACATTATTTACATTTTCAAATTTTGATATTGTTTGGTTCCTTCGGTTCCGTTATTTTGGTTATATAAAAATTCAACCAATTTTTTTTTTTTTTGGTTTGGTTTTTGTTCGAATCCGTTTATGTTAATTTAATTTTACTTCAACTAAATAAAATTAAATTGAATAACTATATATTATAGTAATCATATAATTAGTGAAAAATTAATATGTATATTATTGTTATTTTTATCTATTTATAATATTTTTATGTACTATTTATTTTCTTTTTTTTTGTTTTTTCTTTATATCATAAACTATTTAATTAACTTCATAATGTGTAATCGTCATGAAGGATGGAAAGTATTGAAACCTAACTACATTTTTACAAGATTTGCTTAAAAGATTACAGCCTTATTACCAGTACGACGCACCCAAGTGAGCTCGATGTAGTCAAATTTGTTTTTCTAATGTTATATTAGCACTTATCCAATTGTAAAGTGAGAAACTGGACTCCTTCCCGCTTAACAATCTGTAAACGATCTGATTGTCACCTTCAAAGACTAATTTGCGGTAACTACGGATCCATGCTTGTTGTAACGACATTAAAAGAGCTTGAAGTTCTGTCTTTAATGCTGAATTGCAAACTTGTCCTCTATTACGACCAGCTTCTTTATAACTTCCATTACAATCGTGTAGAATCCACACATCAGAAGCTGGAGTTATTGAATTAACGTACATGCAATCATAATTACATTTAACAAAGCCTTGCTGTGAACGAGTCCAATTATTCGAGTTCGTCACTGCTTGGGACCCCGTTGCTGTTTCATAGCCGATTTCTACTTGTTGAGCATCAATCCATTCAAGCGTATGACAATTGACATCACAGACATCCGCAGACCAAGTTGTCACTTTGCGTTGAAATAGCAAACAATTTCTGCTCTTCCAAAGTCTCCACATTGTCCAAAGTGGCAATTGTCGTTGAAGACTATGAAGTATCTGATCATAAGCATTACACTACAAGAGAACATATACTTTACAACTCCCATTTTCGTCTCTAATTCGTTGTTAACTCCCTTTACAACAAATTAGAGACGAAACATGTTTATTCTTGTCCTGCTCGTCGTAAGACGAAACGTTGTGTAATCATTGTAAATTTTAACAACGCGTATATTTCGATGTTAGTGCGTCGTAAAGATGGAGTTGTAAAAACATTATAAAATATGGCACGCGTTGTAAAATCGTTGTTAAAGTACTACTACTTGCTTCAACATTCCCACCACCACTATCACCTTCCCCATGGTGAAACAAAATGTAATAATGTGGTGTAAACTCCCTATTCAATAAATGATTCTAAACAGTTTCTACTCGTGCGAATTTCGTATTTTTGCATTTCCGATAAGGACAAAACATCTTACCTGATTCAAGCGTGATTTCAGTTTGACTTGCCTGGTGCATGAATATTTCTGCCCCGTTCATAAACTCGTTTGTCACGCTTCCAGTAGCATCTCTATGCATATACTTCCACTTCCGTTGCTTAAATATATCTCCCCCGAAAGATATTTTTTGGTTTTCTTCCCAAAACCATTATTTTTTCTCAAAAACGTTATTTTTTTCTCCCGAACGTTTTTTTTTTCTCTCAAACAAATTTCTGTTTTTGGTGTATTGTGTTATGAATTATGAAGAGAGACCTCCTTCTTATATAGGCAAAATTTTAACAATGATTTTACAACCCAAAACCAATTACGAGTAATTTACAATGTATGTAACTAACCATAAAATCTAATTTAAAATTTCTTCTTTAAATTGTTGTAAACAATTTCGTCCTAAAAGATTGCAAAATAGAGACGTTTTAACAACGAAAAATAATATTTAAATACGTTTTTGTGTCGTATGTTAGATTTTTTTAATAAGAAATTACGTATCACAAAAAACGTGTGTACCAAATTTCCTATTTCGTTTTCAAGTCGTTGTAAATAATAAACGTCGTAAACAAGTTGCAAGTTAGGACTAACTTACAACGAAATGTCTAGTTAATGGGAAGCGTTGTCAATGAGTCGTAAAAAGTCAACTAAGTTACAACGAAAGATTTCGTTGTCCATTTACAACTTCTTTACGATAAAATACAATTACGTCGTAAAGGCGTTGCTAAGAAGTCGTGAATTTACGACGTCTCCAAAACGTCGTAAATTGAGGTTGTTACTTTAATGTTCTCTTGTAGTGGTGAAAAAGGAATTTGATTCCCCGCCGAACAGCTTGTGCATGAGAGCATGTGAAAAATAGATGGTCTAATGTTTCATCCGCATTACAGCAACTCATGCGTTATGTATTCTTAGTGATAAATCTATCTCGAAGGATTGAGCCAGTAGCCAAATCATTTGAAAGGATCCGCCACAAGAAGTGTTTGAGTTTTGGTGTCGTCTGCATTTTCCAAATCCGAGCTTTCAGGACAGGATTACCATTTGGTGGTCGAATAAACTTCATATTCTCCAGTCAAGTAGTCAGGCAATAGCCCGATTTTACAGTATATTCAACATTCTTGCTATAAAATCAGCCAATACGATCTTCTGTAGAACTTGGACTAAGATGTATTTTCATTATCTCTTGAACACCACTTGGATCAATATTATTGTGCAGTAGCTCATAATTCAAGGTTTTGGACTCCTAATAAATGAAAGCGACCACAGTATCCAGCGCCAAAGTTGAATGTGGAAGTCATCTCAGAGAACGTGGAGGATTGGTAGGTATCCAAGAATCTTGCCAAGTACGAATCATACGACCATCACCTACAAGGCAAAAGAGACCTTGTTTTAACAAATTTCGTCCTTCCAAAAGAGATCTGCAGAGAAAAGAAGGATGAGAACCCAATGAAGCTTCCATGATGTTTGAATCTAGAATATAACGTCCTTGTAAAACTCTTGCAGCTAAACACGTTGGTGACTTGAGCTCCAAACCTGTTTTCCAAGCAATGCCCGATTAAGTTTCTCAATATCCCGAAATCTTAGACCATCCTCAAGATCTTTTTCGTACAACTTAGGCGTTTCCAGGCAACCCATGACATAGGTTTTTGCGTGGTACCCTTACACCACCTGAACCGAGACAAAACTCTGTTTAGTTCCTCACAAATAGCAATCGGGAGCTTAAAACAATTCACAGTATAAAGAGGAATAGCCATTACAATAGTTTTTAACAGTATCTCTTTTCCTGCCGCCGATACGGAATCGTTCTTTCCAGCCATGAGTTCGTTGCTCAACTTTCTCAACTATATATAGAAACACTTATTTCTTCTTTCGACCAATTTGTTATTGTGAGCGTCGTTCCATGTGGGCCTGAAGTGTTCATGGACCGTGAATTATATTACGGCCCATTAATGTATTCGTGTGACTTCTTCGGTCCAAGTCCAGTCTTCTTTTGTCTATCTGCTCCCAGTCTTCAACCTGTAAAAAGGTGGTCAAAAGGAAGAGCCGAGCAGAGGTGTGACATATAAGAAGAGGTATGACAAAGGTGAGCTTCCGAGCGAGAGTGTTAGAGAGATAGAGAGATTGGTGAGGGATATTACAGAGTCTTTCTGTTTCTTCTTGTATTTGGGAAACACTTGGAGAGTGAAGTGAGAAAGAGAGCTTTGCTGTAATCTTGTTATAAGTTCAAACACCAGATAGTGAATGCTCTTGTGAACCGGTAAAGGTTCACTGAGATGTACCAAGATCTTTCTGGACTTGCGAACTCGTAATCACCGTGTCTCTGTTCTTTCTCCCTCTCTGTTCTGCAACAAAAGAAAACAACCATCAACTTGTATCAGAAGCAAGTTGATTATTAGAGCAAAATCGCTACAGTTATGTTATCCCAAATATAGGCCAAATCCACAATCATTATGAATATTTAACAAACGACGCAATCTTGTCTTCATAGGAGCATGTACCTTTGAGCCAAACGTAATCGCTGATTTATTAAGATTGACCATCTGAGGCCTCGTTATGGGTCAAGCATACCATGTGGCGATCCATGCTATAATTTGTATATGAAAATTTGATAATTTTATGTATACTTACATACTAAAAATCAGTTTATAATAGATGGTATGTGTTCTAAGCACAATATGTTTTGCATTTATGTTTGTTTAGGTTTTTACACTTGTATTTATTTAAAATTTTAGATACGTGTTTATTTAGAGTTTTATTTCCGTATTTATTTTAACTTTTTAGATTCATATTCAATTAATTTTTAGACATAAATTCATTTAGACAAACATGAGTCATGTGTTTATTCAGACATTTAAACTTGTCTATAAAATTATTTCAATTTATCACTTTAATATTAAATGAAACCACAAATTGGACCAATAAATGTTTTATATATATTACAATAAATTAATTTATTTAAAAAATAAAATATCTTAGTAGATAAAAA
>JAKUCM010005131.1:0-46514 GCA_023374145.1 Lepidium sativum
TAATATAGTAGGATTTTCCACCTCTACTTGTTTGATTTTTAAAGTCTGCAATGTCTGTATGCACTAACTCAAGAAGGTTTGATGATCTTAAGACAGGATTGCTAAATGGTTTTCTACTATGTTTGGCCTCAACGCAGGTTACACATTTAGTTAAGTTCAAACCAGTTTTGACATCTATTAAACCAAAATTATTAAGCCGCATCACAGATTTTGTGTTTAGATGACCTATCCTACCATGCCAGAGAGCAAAGTCACACGACACATAAGCAAATTGATCAACTTTATTCATGTTCCCGGTTTCAATTACAAACAGATTGCTAATACAGAATGCTTTCACTACATACTCTCCATTCCTAGTCAATATCATATTTCCTGCATCTATCGTTTGCTTAATTCCAGCTAGCATTAACAGTCCACTAGAGATCAAATTTCTACGCATGTTTGGGACTAAGAGTACCTTTGTCAGAGTTAAGGTTTTTCCAGAAGACAGACTTAAATCTACTTCACCTATACCAGTTACCTTTACCGCACTTACATCTCCCAAGAAGACGTTCTCGCAGCCAGATTCATCAAGATTCTTGAAGAATGCTCTTTGATTGCAGATATGTCTCGTTGCACCTGAATCAATGATCCACTCTGTCTTGTCTGTCGTGGCATTTACCTCAGTCACCGTGGCAATAATTGTTTCAGCAACAAGAGCCTTAGCTTCAAGTTTATCATTCCTTGTCTTGATCGGAAGCTTGCAATCTTGCTTCTTGTGGCCTTCTTGATTGCAGTTCCAACACTTTATCTTTCTTTTAAACTCCATTGAGTGATTTGGACCACTTCTCTTATGTTTCTTATTGTTGTGTTTCTTCTTGTAATTCCCTTTACCAAAGTGTCCTTCAACCAAATTAGCATTGCCATTCGGATAATTGGTTTCGAATGATTTACCTTGAAACAGTCGATTGGCATCCTCAATCATGATATCGGAGATTAGCTCATCGAGACTCATTTTTTTCTTCTCATGTTTCAGTTTTGATCTGTATTCGTTCCAAGATTTTGGCAATTTGTCGATGAGAACCATTGCCGCAAGATTGTCATCGATCATCATTCCTTCAACTTGAATCTTGGAGATTATTGCTTCATAATCGTGCAGTTGATCGAGGATAGGAAGATCATCTTTCATAAAAAACGATGTCCATCGCGAGGTCACATATTGTTTCTTACCTTCGTCTTCGGCACCATATTTCTTCTTCAAACTTTCCTAGATCTCCTTCGCTGATTCAAAATTGACATAAATGTCGAATAGCCTCTCTGACAGATGACGAAGAATATGACCTCTGCAGCTTCGATTGTTCTTCAAGAATTTCACTTATTTTTCCTCTTTTACAGTTTTTGATTCGGCAGAATCCTCAGTCCCGATTTCGGCTAACGCCTTGGATTCTTCTTCTCCAGTCATAACATAATCGATACCTATTTCTTGGAAGAAAAACATGAGTTCTTCTGACCATCTCCGATAATTCATCCCCGTGAGCGGCTGAAGCTTAGACAGATCCGGAACAGCACCGAGTCTCACCATTGCATGTGTATCTTGGTGAGAAGATGAATGTTCTTTTAAGATTGTTAGAGCTTGCGACAGATTGATGAAGATACAGGACTCTGAACTTTGATTGTTTCTTGTGTTGATTCGAAGTGATAGATGTAGAGTTGTTGAGATCCGTTAATGGAGCCGAAGAGGAATTCTTCTGAACTTAAAAGAACATTTCCCACCACTCATACCATGTGAGAAAAACAGTTCAATCAAGAGTATACTCCATTGATGTCCAAGATCATTCAAGAGAAAAATATAATGAGATCAAGAGTTTTTCTGTAAATCAAGAAAGAATGTCTTCAGCTTCTTCGTCTCTGCTCCAAGAACACGAAGTCTTTGCCTTTTATATATCTTTACTTGGTTTAGTTTCGATTTCTCTTAACCGAGATTTTAGTCTTGGTTTAATTCTAATGTATGAACCGAAATGTTGAACCGTTGGTCTAATGTATTAAGTTTTCATCTTTGGTTATCTCTGATTTTGATACAAAAATTTGTAAACAAATTACAATAGTCCAACAGTGCCAATATACCGAATCCATTGAGAAATATGTAATAATATGATTGACACGAGAACATGTATCCACAATTCACACATAATTAGACTCCCAACAACTCGTTGCGACTCAAATTATTTTAATAATTTTATAATAACTAAAAAATTATATGTAACAAGAAATGTAAAAGGTCCATATATTGTCCACCTTAGAAGAGGCAAAGAGCAAACCCTTCACGAGATTGTCACATGTTCATCGGTATTCATCCGTACGTTACATGTTTTATCAAACTACTTGTTCCTAACACTTGGTTTATTTTTCTAATTAATTAAACAATTATTTCATCTAATTTAATTTATTTTAGTCCTTGCATAATTTACATACCTTACAATGATATGAACAAGTAAAGGGATAAGAAAGCTTCGGTACTTTTGTCACGATCTGAGGGTTCGAGGTAATGGGATAAGTATTAATGCCATTGTCTCTTATTTATTACTATATCATTGGTATAATTATGTCCCCACATAACATGGTTCTTAAGTAGTATTTTACATCTCTAACCATATTTTTCAGTATATATTTGTGTATCATATATAACATATCGAATGGCGGAGGTAAGTGGACAGGAGCGGTGTCATATGACACATGTGAAATTTAAATTTTTTTTGTAATATATATATATATATATGTATTTTTTTAATAATTGACTCCTTTCTAAATTTTTATTGACACCTATTAAATATAATCTTAGCTCTAACCTAACAATACTACTCAGCTCAATATAAAATAAAATAGAAACAAGCCCAAATGTATTTGTTTAACCTTATTAATTAGTTGTTAATTCTTTATTATTGAATATAAACCAGTGATATTAGAACTATTTATTTGATCTGTCTTATTTGTTTTCGGCTAATGTTCAATTTGTTTTGGTCGGAAAAAGGCAATGTGTGACACCCTAACTCAAGATGTCTACGTCCGGATTCGATTCAGTTTGGCTTTGGGCGGACCAAACACTTAGTCAGTTTTAGGTTCTTTTTTTACTTAGTATTTTTCGGGTTTTTGACAGTTTTATAAGCCCAAAACATATGCATAAACCAACTCAAGAGGTTCTAGTACAACAAGTTTGCAAGAATGTTCAAATTTAAATGTGTCTAGACCTATTTTAACCTAGTCTTATTCCATCCTTCCTCCCTCACGCCTCGGTCTCGCTCCTACTTAGCCACTTTCACGGTCTTTGGGTAAATCACCTACAATCACGCAGATTGGGTAAGCAAACGAATTTGCTTAGTGAGTCGGTCATTCCGTCCCACTAGGCCAAACCAGATACGTATTAAACAACAAGCAATCAAGTCAGAGATAGCATTATTCATGCACAGAGTCCAGCATACTCATATGCTCAGAGTCCGATCCGATCTGTTGCCTTAGTTACTCGGATTCACCTGAATCAACCAAAACACCAATCATGAACGGAAAACAGTACATATTCATCCAATCAATCACGCAATCCTAACCCATTTAAAACTTAATCCCACTATTGCCCAAAACGAACCAAGAATCACCTCAAAGGTCCCGAAAACTCACATTTGCCTTAGCCTTTTCTGACACCTCTTGATGCGATTGCCAATCAAGATACTCGGATCCGGTTTTGATCGCTCTCGATCCGCTCTTTCCCTTGCTCGATTCGGCAAAAATCGGTCTTAGAGTGCTTCGCAATGATTCCGACTTCCTTAGAGATTTCCGTGATGATTTTTGGGCTGCGGCAGTTTTGATCCTTATTTATAGGGTTTTGGGTGAAAAACCGTAACCCTAATTCGCCCCAAGGTGGGCCAAATTCGAGCCCACCTGAATTGGATCAAGTCCAATCCGCTGGACACTTATGTCCCGGACCGACCCATGGACGGCCCAGCCACTTCCCACTATCACTCCCTTTAGTTCGGACACTCAACTTCCCTGTCCGAACACTTCACTTCCTGTCCGAATATTTCACTTCCTGTCCGAACACACTACCCGTTCAGACACTGTCACTCCCTTGTCCGAATTTCCCGCAGCCTGGTCCGAATTTTCCGCGGCCTGGTCCGAATTTCACGCGACCTTGTCCGAATTTCTCCGGCCTGGTCCGAATTTCACGCGACCTTGTCCGAACTTCACGCATCCTAGTCCGAAATTTTCGCAACCTTGTCCGAATGGCACATGGCCTTGTCCGAATGGCACATGGCCTTGTCCAAATGACACTTGGCCTTGTCCGAATGACACATTGCCTTGTCCGAATGGCATTTAGCCCTGTTCGATCAAAACTCCAGACTTTTCCTTACTTCCTCACACAACTTCCTTTGTCCCTCGAACCCATCCGGACTCACCCGAAGGGTCTGCGGAACGCGGGTGTTATAAGTCTCCCCCACTTTAAAGGATTCGTCCTCGAATCTAGACTTGGGATGGTCCAGCCTTTTGTTTCTCAAATAACTTAGGAAAATTTTCCTTCATTCTGACTTCTGGTTCCCACGTGACCTCAATTTCCCCATCGCAATCTCATTCGACTTGGACCATTCTGGTTTTCTTCCTGCGGTCTGCCTTGACCTTCTTATCTAGGATCCGGACTGGAACTCCCTCAACTGTCATATTTTCCCTTAGGTTCCTTGGAGGTTCAACCACGACTCGTTCTCCATTGCCTAAGCACTTCTTTAGCATCGAAACATGGAAAACGATATGAAACGCATCCAGTTCCACAGGCAGTGCCAACTTATAGGTTACTTTCCCAATCCTTTCCAAAATCTCATAAGGCCCCATATACCTTGGTGTTAACTTAGCTGATCGGGTCGAACGCTCCTTAACCTTATATGTGACCGTCTTAAGGTAGACCAAGTCACCGACTGCGAACTCAAGATCCTTCCTTCTCTTGTCCGCATAGCTCTTTTGCCTATCTTGAGCTTGTTTCATGTTGAGCCTGACCATTCTCAACTTTTCTGTTGTATCCTCTATGAAATCTCGCCCATAAATGCTTCGCTCCCCCACTTGAGTCCAACACAAAGGAGTTCGACACGGTCGTCCGTACAGTGCCTCATACGGAGACATCCCAATACTTGCGTGATAACTGTTGTTATACGCGAATTCGGCCAAAGGTAAGTGCTCATCCCACTTACCTCCCCAATCCAACACACTAGCCCGCAACAAGTCCTCAAGTGTTTGGATGGTACGTTCTGACTAACCATCTGTCTGCGGATGGTAAGCCGTACTCGTATGAAATTAGTCCCCAATCTAGCCTGAAGCGCTTTCCAAAACGCTGAACAGAACTTGGCATCCCGATCTGACACTATGCTTGCTGGTGCACCATGCAACCGAACAATCTCCCTTACATAGATTTTGGCCAACTTTTCAGCTCGATCCGTCCTATTGACCGCAATGAAGTGAGTCGACTTGGTTAGTCGATCCACTATGACCCATATCACATCCCTTTTATCACAAATGGGCAGTCCCGTTATAAAGTCCATTGTGATCATGTCCCATTTCCATTCCGGGATCGGTAGGCTTTGCAACAACCCACTAGGAACTTGGTGTTCTGCCTTCACCAATTGGCAAGTAGGACATTCTGAAACCCACTTAGCCACGTCCCGCTTCATTCTTGTCCAATGATAGTACCTTTTTAGATCTCAGTACATCTTGGTTGATCCAGGATGGATAGCCAACTTAGACTGATGTGCCTCCTTAAGGATTTCTTCCCGCAATCCTTGGTCGTTTGGAACACATACTCGGCCATGAACCAGAATCGTCCCATTATTCGAAGTCTGGTACTCAGTATTATCGTTCTTTGCTACCTTGTTCAGATTTTCATCCTTTTCTTGGGCAATCCGTACCCGACTTAGCAAATCTGCTTGGTCCGCTGCACCTAGGCCCAAATGTTCCTCTTCAACCGTTAAGGCTGCTAGGCTCAACGTCCCGACCATGCTAATCAGCCCTTCCATCTTTTTTTCCTAGTCCACGTCCACCCTTTTCCTACTTAGTGCATCAGCAACTAAGTTTGCCTTACCCGGATGGTATTCTATGTCCAGGTCATAGTCCGCGATCAGTTCCATCCATCGTCTTTGCCTTAGGTTCAGGTCCGGTTGAGTGAAGATGTACTTCAAACTCTTATGATCCGTGAACACTTGGACCTTCCCACCATAAAGGTAGGATCGCCATATCTTCAAGGCGAAAACCACTGCAGCCAGTTCCAAGTCATGAGTGGGGTAATTCACTTCATGCTTCCTTAACTGTCGTGATGCATAAGCAATCACCTTCCCATGCTGCATCAGTACGCAACCCAAACCCATTCGTGATGCGTCCATATACACCACATAAGGCTCACTTGGTTCCGGCAAGGCCAGAACTGGAGTACTCGTTAGCATGTCCTTAAGCCTTGAGAAACTCCCTTCGCATTCCTTAGTCCAATTGAAAGGGACATCCTTTCCAGTAAGTTGGGTCATAGGCTGCGCCATGCTCGCAAAGCCTTTGACAAAACGTCAGTAATACCCAGCCAATCCAAGGAAGCTCCTTACCTCGGATGCGTTCAAGGGTCTAGGCCATTCTGAAATTGCCTTGATCTTTTCCGGGTCCACGGACACACCCTTATCCGAGACCACATGACCCAAGAACCCAATTTCCCTTTGCCAAAAGCTGCACTTACTCAGCTTCCCGAACAGCTTGTGTTCCCTTAGCTTCCCCAAAACCGTCCTTAAGTGACCTTGATGCTCTTCCGGCGACTTAGAGTACACCAGAATGTCATCTATGAAGATGATCACGAATTCATCCAAGAATTCTCGGAACACATCGTTCATCAGTTTCATGAAGGCTGCTGGGGCATTGGTCAGCCCGAAGGGCATGACCACGAACTCGAAGTGTCCGTACCTTGTTCGGAAGGCTGTTTTCCGAACGTCAGACTCCGCGATTGGGATCTGATGGTAACCCGAAGCCAAATCAATCTTTGAGAACCAGGTAGCACCTCTGAGTTGGTCCAACAACTCGTCTATCCGTGGAAGAGTGTACCTGTTCTTTTCCGTTACTCGGTTCAGCCCACGATAATCTATGCACAGCCTGAACGTGCCATCCTTCTTCTTGACGAAGAGTACTGGTGTGCCCCAAGGCGAACTACTTGGGCGAATGAATCCCTTGTCCGTCAATTCACTAAGCTGCCTCTTTAACTCGGCCATCTCTGCTGGCGCCATCCGATAAGGTGCCTTAGAGATTGGGGCCGTCTCGGGTTCTAACTCGATCGTGAAAGGATCAGATCGAGATGATGGTAAACCCTTAACTGCCGCGAACACATCCTCGAACTCATTCACCACCGGAATGTCCTTAAGTTCTGTGTCCGTTTCTGTCTCGGCAGTTGTGATCGTAGCTAGGTACGCTTCACATCCTAGTTCGACCATCCGTTCTGCTTGGATAGCCGAAATGATCAAGTTCCCTGAGGTGGGTCGGATTCCCTGAAACACCAGCTGATTCCCACCATTTTCAAATTTCACTCCACCGCGATGGCAGTCTAAGTGTGCCTTGTTCCTTCCGAGCCAATCCATTCCCAAGATCACGTCATAAGACTTCACTTGGCAGATCACCAGATCAACTGGCATGCTCACTCCCTCTATGCACACTGGGACGTTCCTGACACTACCCAAAATGTCCGTCACTTGCCCACCAGCGGCTCGGACTAGTCCTTTACCTTCCTCGGGTTCCTTCTGGAATCCCTCAGTACCTATCATTCTTGGGTGCACAAAACAGTGTGTCGCCCCCGAGTCAAACAGTACATGGGTTGCCACACCACCCATTTTCACAGTTCCTACACATTTTCTATACTGTTAAGGACCCTATCATACGCAACAAGCAAGCAAGTTCACCAAGAAAATGCTAAGGTAAAGAGTGAGAAGACTCACCAGTTATTGGGCGCGCAGTGTTCTGATCCGCTGGATCCGCAACCATCGAATAAACCCTCGGCACCAATGCTTGCCTCTTTGGCGGAGGTGGCAGTGCTTCACTTGCCCGTTTCCCTGAAGACTGCTCCAACTTTGGACAATGTGGTCTGATGTGCCCAACTTCACCGCAGTTGTAGCACACCCTTGCATCACTGGTTCGGACTTCCTTTCCCCCTGGGTCCTCTTTTGGGCAGTCCCGAATCCTATGTTCCGTGCTACCACACTGGAAGCATGCACCCGAAGCAAATCTGCATGTACCAGAATGCTCCTTCCCGCAGACCTTGCATGTACTGCAGGCAACAATTGGCTTCGCGGACCCATGAATTCCCGGCTGCACTTGCGGTATAGTCTGTACCCGCTTCCTTTCCCCGGCCACCTTGGCTTCTTCCAGCCCACTTTCCAACTGTGCTGCCTTTTCTACCAGCTCGGCAACAGAATTGTAGTTCCGGACTTGGCAAACGTTCCGGAGCTCAATTCGCAGTCCGCGCATGAAGCGACGAACCTGGACCTTCTCATCGTCCAACTCGCGACCCGCATATCGCCTCAGATTGTTGAACTTGGTCTCATATTCCCTCACGGACATGGATCCTTGGCAAAGATCCAGAAAGGCTCCCTCAAGCCGATCAAACACTTCCGGTGGGAAGTATTTTGCCCTAAACTCCTTACCGAACGTTTCCCAGCTACAGTTCGGGTTATCCATTCTTCCCGAAACACCTTGCCACCAATTGTGCGCGTCTCCTTCCAGGTAGTGGACCGCGATATCCCTCTTAAACTCTTTCGGACACCGAATAGAGTTGAAATTCCTTTCCAACCTACTTCGCCACTCGTCTGCCTCGATAGGCTTGGCACCTCCTGAAAAGAACTTGGTGCCTAACTTCTGCATGTGGTCCATCATTTTCAGGTATGATGGAGTAACTGCAGAATGTGTCTCCTCGACCACAGTTTCCACCGGAACCGGAATCACCCGCGGTGGTACTGCTGCAGCGGTCACTACAGCAGGAAGTCTTTCCAAGACTTGGGTCAAAAGAGCAAACACCTCACTCATCCCAATCGGATTTGCGGTACCAGCACTCGCGTTGGGATGTTTACTTCTTTCCACACTTTGATTGTCCACACTCTGGACATCGTCATCCTCGGTCCTTCCCGTCACAGCTCGGGAAGCCGCCTCGTTTCCCACATTCCTTCTGGTCCGATTACTTTTAGCCATCTACAGTGACCCGATTCACTAAGTTAGTCCCTCATACTAACTTAGTTCAATTCACACCCATATAAATACATATAAACCTTACCGCGAGACCTTGGCGCGAGGAGGATGGATTTCTATTCATCTAACCCGTTTATGCATATAACCCGACTATCCTAGAACCAAACTGCGCTCTGATACCAACTTGTGACACCCTAACTCAAGATGTCTACGTCCGGATTCGATTCAGTTTGGCCTTGGGCGGACCAAACAATTAGTCAGTTTTAGGTTCTTTCTTTACTTAGTCTTTTTCGGGTTTTTGACAGTTTTATAAGCCCAAAACATATGCATAAACCAACTCAAGAGGTTCTAGTACAACAAGTTTGCAAGAATGTTCGAATTTAAATGTGTCTAGACCTATTTTAACTCAGTCCTATTCCATCCTTCCTCCCTCTCGCCTCGGCCTCGCTCCTACTTAGCCACTTTCACGGTCTTTGGGTAAATCACCTACAATCACGCATATTAGGTAAGCAAACGAATTTGTTTAGTGAGTTGGTCATTCCGTCCCACTAGGCCAAACCAGATACGTATTAAACAACAAGCAATCAAGTCAGAGATAGTATTATTCATGCACAGAGTCCAACACACTCATATGCTCAGAGTCCGATCCGATCTGTTGCCTTAGTTACTCGGATTCACCCGAATCAACCAAAACACCAATCATGAACGGAAAACAGTACATATTCATCCAATCAATCACGCAATCCTAACCCATCTAAGACTTAATCCCACTATTGCCCAAAACGAACCAAGAATCACCTCAACGGTCCCGAAAACTCACCTTTGCCTTAGCCTTTTCTGACACCTCTTGATGCGATTGCCAATCAAGATACTCGGATCCGGTTTTGATCGCTCTCGATCCGCTCTTTCCCTTGCTCGATTCGGCAAAAATTCGAGCCCACCTGAATTGGATCAAGTCCAATCCGCTGGACACTTATGTCCCGGACCGACCCATGGACGGCCCAGCCACTTCCCACTATCACTCCCTTTAGTTCGGACACTCAACTTCCCTGTCCGAACACTTCACTTCCTGTCCGAATATTTCACTTCCTGTCTGAACACACTACCCGTTCGGACACTGTCACTCCCTTGTCCGAATTTCATGGACTTGTCCGAATTTCCCGCGGCATGGTCCGAATTTTCCGCGGCCTGGTCCAAATTTCAAGCGACCTTGTCCGAATTTCCCCGGCCTGGTCCGAATTTCACGTGACCTTGTCCGAACTTCACGCATCCTAGTCCGAAATTTTCGCAACCTTGTCCGAATGGCACATGGCCTTGTCCGAATGGCACATGGCCTTGTCCGAATGACACTTGGCCTTGTCCGAATGACACATTGCCTTGTCCGAATGGCATTTAGCCCTGTTCGATCAAAACCCCAGACTTTTCCTTACTTCGTCACACAACTTCCTTTGTCCCTCGAACCCATCCGGAATCACCCGAAGGGTCCGCGGAACACGGATGTTACACAATGCCCCTTATTTATTTATAGACTTTAAATTAAAAACTACACCAAAACTCTACATAGATATGCAGGTCCTTTCAAATCGTCTAATAAAATTGAATCAATCCAATCTAAACATTCCTCAACTCAATGAAAACGACAAAATAAAAACATACTTAGCCTCCATATATACATGTTGAAAACAGACTATCAGTCTTTGAAATGAAATCATGGCACAAATGTACTACGAATGACAAAATATGAGAGTTACTAATCTCTCTCGTAAGAAACCCCACCAATTCCGAGTCCACCTCCACTTCCACTCACCGAAAACCCTTCTCCCATGCCATCAATAATCCATAATAAACGTCCCAAAGTTCCGCTACCAAGACGGAACAAGTACCTAAACATATCGCAAAATCCACACCATTCCCCTCACGAGTTACGTAAGGCCTCTCCCACTGTGGCCATCCCTGGATTATCATGTGACACTTCATCAGTGTTCACTTTGACCCAGTCCTCCAACGGTGGTACCCATTTAATCAATTTCAAGACTTTCCACGGACCAGCTATATGCTTTCGGACCTGAGGATCAACGAGCACCACCTCCTTTCCTTTCTTCTTCACAAAGCTTACTCTTTTCCCGACATTTACCTTGTACACCAAACACATCACTACACCACTTCCAAGCCTACCAACACCCCACCGCAAATTGAGTAACCCGAGGTACCTCACAGACTATGGCCGATGTACCAAGGTTTAGATACAACCATTTAAGAAGTGTGTCCGAAAAAGATTGTCTTGAGAAAAAATAGTAATTAAAGCTATAATTAAACTTAAAGCTAATGACGATGGCTAATGTTCAAGTTTGCGAAACTATAATTAAAAGCTAAGAATACTAAAGTGTTAAAAGAGTAGTATTTAGAAGGCATAACTGATTTTCATACTAATATTTCTTACCTTTTTTTTTTGCTAGTTAATCAAATTGATTAAATTAGTGTTATCGATTTTTAAAGATAGTTTTAGTTTTACGTCTTCAATTGCAATCGTTGAAAAATATTTCTCTGCAATAAATATCATGAGATTAATTTACGTAATTGTATTGACAATATATTTTAGTGATTGTTTAGTTTGTTTTATTGAAAAATGATTACTTGATATGACGATATATATATATATATATATATATGACAATTTTTCGCCATTGAACTAGTTTTTGGATATGAATAAGGTTTATGCTAACTCTGAATAAGCATAAGATATCTATTTAATATAACTATTTTTAGTGACATTCTTATATGATTAAAATTTATATGATTATTTTAGCTCCAAAAAAAAAACTGTATGCTCTTTTCATTTTTTTTTTGACCCCATAGATCGAAATTTCGCCACTGAACATATCAATGAAAGATTCATATAAATCATATAGAAAATTCGATTATGCAAGAAATGAAATCAATTTCGTTAAAAAATTTTTGGCGATCTCTATAGTTAACAAGATCCTGATTCGCTAAGATTACCTTATATATAGTTTTCTCTATATTTTTTCTCAATAAATAGATTGAAAAATATAATTTATAGTCTAAACTCACTTCATAAAAACTCTTTTAATCTTTTCAGAATCCACACTCGAGAGTACATGATTCCACTAATCAACTAATTAGCACTTTGCAGAGGTCACTACAAGAGAACACAACTTTTACAACTCTAAATTTCGTCCCTAAAGTGTTGTAAAGGCTTTTTACAACACATTAGGGACGCCACGTGGTTCGTCGTGTCTTGCACGTCGTAAAGCATAAAACGTTGTAAAAGTTAACAACGTAATATTAACGCTGTTAAAACGTCGTAAAATAGGCGTTGTAAAAACGTCGTAACATTAAGAGTACGTTGTAAACTCGATGGCAAAATATACGTTGTAAGTTGATTGTAAACTTAGCAAGTAACTTACAACGTCTAGTTTACAACTAAGTAGAGTCGAAATGTTTTACAACGTATTAAAGTCGAAATCTTTACAACTAACTAAAGACAAAAAATTTACAACTATTTAAAGACGAAATTATTTACAACTACTTAAAGACGAAAATTTTACAACTATTTAAAGACGAAACGATTTATAACTACTTAAAGATGAATATTTTACATCGATTTAGGGACTAAAATTTGTTATTTATTTTTTTATTAAAATTGTGAAATTTAATTTTTATGTATTTAAATAAAAATATGAAATGAATAAATTAAAATTATAATATAAAACTAAAATATAAAATTAAAATGTTTTTACAAAATTTAATTACAAAATATTTAACGGAGTAATTCATCGAACATGTCAGAGCTACGGTCGTCCTGATCTTCAGCCACTCGCTCGTTCAAATCGACCTCGACATTCTCTGTAGGCGTAATCCTGAGGTTCCGGCTTCTAAGCTCCAAAGCCGCAGATGCATGTGGATTGCCCGCAACCAAAATATCCATCGTGGATTCCATGGCTGCGAATTTCTCATCCGTTGTTTGCTTTAGCGAAGCAATTTCCGCACGAGATTGTTGCAACTGAGTACGGAGTGAGTTTTCGCCTATCCACTTAGAACTGACTCTCTGGACATCTTGGGCGGATCCTATGCCAATAATCCGTCCGTTTTTTGTTGGAGCGATCTACAAAAAAAATTTGTTAGGAAAAAAATATTATTTAAATTAAATTATTTAATTTAATACCTGCTTATAAATCGCGTTGATCTTAGGAGCACTCAATTTGACAGGAGTACTGTCGGTGAATTCCTGGGAAAGCAGCATTCGACGATCCTGAACCGCAACTTCAACATGGCTGTGTAGCAGCTCACACCGTGGATCGACGAAGACGCCAAATTTCTTCTTATGGTTTGCGGCATACAATTCTGGAAGCGTAGGAATCTGTCCTGTTCTTTCTGCCTAATAAAATTAAATTTTAAATTAAATATTAATTTATGTTAATAATTATTATAAATGAAAAAATTTATTTTAAAAAATACTTACGATTTGTATTGCCACTCCGCCAAAAGGCATTTGGCCCGCAGTGTGCGGCATTGCGAATGGTAAGCCGTCGGGACTAATCGTCTTCCGGGAGGCGGAACACTGAGCAGCTCTCCTCACAGCTGCAGGGTCTACCCAATAACTCTTCAGTCCATCCCAACAAGCGTGTGTCATGAATGTGGGTTTCCCGGCATCCCCCTTCACCTCCCACTCGGTTTTCCAGTCCGAGACTGTGTTAATAAGCCGCTTCATGGCTTTGCGGTTGCACTCATGTCAGACAATCTTGTTGATAGAGACGTCCCAATTCCAACGTTGCTAGTAGTTAAAGTAATTTATTAATATTTATTATATATTATAATATGTTGAATAAAAAAAATTAATGTTAAAAACAAAATTACCGCAAAAATCTTGAACCACGTTATGCGAATATAATGTGGTGTTGATTTCCAATTTGAAGTCGCCTCTACGAAATAGCTTTTGATGCATTCCGTGATGCTTCGTCCCACTTTGCTATCAATACCGAACCTGAAATTTTTTTAATATATATTATTAGTTATTTAATTATAAATGCTTAAATTAAGTATGTAAATTAAATTAAATATGTACCAATAGGTTCCAGTTGGACGATCGATGTGTAGATGCGGCAAATTCTCGCGGTTTGGTGCCACGAGAATATCCTCAACCCAGTATTGCGCATAAGGTGCATCAGGCGGCACCAAAAGGTCTGGATGGACCGCAACATCCGTCGGAGGGGGATCTACGGCCACTTCTGGTGCTGGGGAAGTATGCGGTGGTGTATGACTCTGATGATGTGACTGCGACTGTGTCTTTGGCACAGCTGAGGAAGTAGAAGACGATGCGGTACCGTGCAACATGTCACTGTAATGGACACGGCATGTATGCTTACAGGGTGCCATAATTTGTACCTACAAAAGGATGTTCCGTAAATTAGACATTGGATACTACTAAATAATATATAAACCCAAAATTCTAAATTCTGTATCAATACATCATTTCTAAACAACCTACATAATTTTAAATCCTAAATTTGCCAAAAAAAAAAAATTGTAGAGAGCAGGGAGAGAGGGATACCTTAGAGAGAGATTGTGGAATGGGGAATGATGGAATGATGTTGCAAAATTGGTGATATATTTATAGGGAACACGTGGAGTTGTAAAAGAGTTGGGAATTCATGAAACGTCGTAAAAGAGTTGTAAAGTTAGGGTCGAATTTACAACGTATTCAATGTAAAGACGTTGGCAAATGTGGATTCAATGTACCGTTACGATACAATTCATTGAGACGTTATGTTGAATTCAAAGGCCTGTAACGGTATAGAACAAAACGTCGTAAAGACGTTGTTAGTTGCCAACGTCTTTACGACGTTTATATATCCTATAAATTATTATAAATTATATAAATATTAAAAATGATATAAATTATATAATTTATACGACGTTGTTAGTTGCCAACGTCTTTACGACGTTTTTATGATATTATTTTTTCCTAAGTGTTTTATACATCATAGAAATCATATAAATCTTATAAAATATTTTAAGTCATATAAATCATATCAACCATATAAACCATTTTGCAAATATGATATAATAGTTTTAATCATATAAATATTATAATTATATAAATATTAAAAATGATATAAATTAATTTATTCATAAAAACGTCGTAAAAACGTTGGCAACTAACAACGTTTTTAGTCCCCAACGTTTTTACGACGTTTTTATGAAATTATTTTTTCTCTAAGTGTTTTGTGGAATTGTAGATTGATTTATAAAACTTAGATTGATAAAATTTTGATTGATTTGTAAAACATAGTTTGATTAAACTTTGATTGATTTATGAATTTACTAAATTCAAATGATTTATAAAAGATTGACATAACAAAAATTACATGAAAATCCTGCAACGGTACATTGTTCTTACGTTATACACCGTAGTGTCAATCAGATTCTTCACCGTTACTACCATTTCCACTACTTGGATTATCACTTTTTGCAAACTCGTCACGCTCCTCATTGTCAACATCTTCTTCTGGGAGATCCTCGTACTCTCGGTTTTCCGGATCGATAAGAACCACTAGCTCTGTAGCTTGCTCTGGCACTTGTATAGATGAACATGATTCTTCCTGCAATGGTAAATCTCCACGTCCAATAATTCGCCCACGAGGTGTCATCTTCACTGTAGCTAACCAATTGATGCCTGACTCTTTGATCTTTGGATATGGAATGAAGCTAACTTGCTCTGCTTGCGATGCTAAGACGAAAGGCTCAACTTGTTGTATCTTCTCCTCCCATTCACATCCACAACTCCAAATAGCTGGTAAGTCTAAACGTGAATTTATGTTATCCTTTGTCCTACCAGCCACGTTCAAAATCGTATGCATGATATTCTCAAAAAAATTCTTCTCGATGTGCATCACATCCAAATTATGTCGAATCAACAAATATTTCCAATATGGCAGCTCCCAAAATATACTCTTCTTATGCCAGTTATGATGTCGTCCGTAATAATCCGGCATATTATTAGGAACGTGCTAATTACCTCCTCGAGGAAAAGTAGCCAAGCCCCGTAATAATCCATATTTGCTTCGATTTCCTCTCCTGATAGATACAATGGTGGGGGATCCTTTACCTTAACTTTACTCCTGAATAGAGTCGTGTTCCTTCGGTAAGGATGGTTAATTGGAAGAAATCGACGATGACAATCAAATCAAGACGTCTTCCTACCATGCTTCAGTTGGAATGCATCTGTTCTCCCAAGGCAATATGGGCAAGCCAATCTCCCATGTGTTGTCCAACCAGATAACATTTTGTAGGCAGGGAAGTCACTTATCGTCCACATAAGCACCGCCTTCATCGTAAAAAATTTTTGGGCAGAACAATCATATGCTCGAACCCCATGCGTCCATAACGGTTTCAGCTCATGAATCAAAGGTTGCAAAAACACTTCAAGAGACCGTTTCAGATGATTAGGACCAGGAACAAGTATACTTAGGAATAAAAATTCTTTTTCCATGCACATTCCCGGAGGAAGGTTATAAGGTGTGAGGATTACTGGCCACAAAGAATATTGTCTACCAGACATTCCAAACAGACTAAAACCATCGGTGCATAGAGCAAGATAAACATTCCTAATATTCCTAGCAAAATCTTTGTTTGCCGTATTAAAATGTTTCCACGCCTTTGCATTTGAAAGATGATTAATCTCTCCTTCTGTCTGTGAATGCTCTGCATGCCATCTCATCGCAGCTGCTGTCCTCTCCGACTGATATAACCTCTTCAATCTATCAGTTATTGGCAAATACCACATCCGTTGATACGGAACCTTCTTACGCCCACTCCCTTGTGCCTTATATCTTGGCTTGTTACAGAACCGACATTCTTGTAACACATCATCATCTTTCCAGTAGATCATACAATTATCTATACAGACATCAATGGTTTCGCACGGCAACCCAAGACTATAGACCAATTTTTGCGTCTCATAATATGATTCAGCACACACATTGTCTTCTGGCAAATACTCTTTGAGCAAGTCAGTCCACATATTCATGCATGACTGAGATGAATTACATTCTGTTTTAATATTCATCATCCTAGCTGCCAATGATAATTTAGACAGACCTTCTCTACACCCCTTGTAGAGAGGCTGGTTTGCAGCATCTAGCATGTCATAAAACCTTTTTGCATCTAAATTGGGTGCCTCAGCAACTATAGGTTGATCAATATTAGTTTCCTGAAATGCATCTGTGACCATTTCATGCATCTTATCATGCTCTACAACCCCATGAATCTCATTCTGATAACCAACATCATGCAAATTACTTGATTCACCTATATTAGCATCAACATTCTTAAAATTACTATTACTTGCTTCATCATTCCCACGACCGCTATCACCTTCCCCATGGTGAAACCAAATGTAATAATGCAGTGTAAACCCTCTATTTAATATATGATCCCAAACAGTTTCTACTCGGGCGAATTTCGTATTTTTGCAGTTCCGACAAGGACAGAACATCTTACCCGATTCAACCGTGATTTTGGTTTGACTAGCCTGGTGCATGAATATTTCTGCCCCATTCATAAACTCCTTTGTCACGATTCCGGCAGCATCCCTATGCATATACATCCACTTCCGTTGCTCGAATATATCTCCACCGAAAGACATTTTTTGGATTTTTCCCCAAAACCATTTTTTTCTCCTCTACCACTTTTTTTTGTTTTTTGATGTTGTGATTAATGAAGAGAGCCTTCCTCCTTATATAGGCAAAAAATTAATGATGATTTTACAACTTCTCGCAAATTACGAGTAAATTACAACACATGTACCTAACCATAAATATCTAATTTGAAATTATGTCCTTAAATAGTTGTAAACTACTTAGTCGTAAAAGAGTTGTAAGGTAGAGACGTTTTAACAACGAAATTTTAAATTTAACAACGCTTTTACAACATAAATTAAAATTTTTTTAAAACCTTTTACGTAACAAGAAAAACGTGTTTACCTACTTTGACATTCGAATTTAATTCGATGTAAGATATAGAGATCGTAAAAGAGTTGCAACTTAGGGACTAATTAACAACGAATTGTTTTAGAAATGGGAAAGCGTTGTGAATGAGTCGTAAATTACCAACTTGTTTACAACGAAAATTTTCGTTGTCTCTTTACAACTCCTTTACAACGTAATCTCAAAACGTCGTAAGGGAATTGTAAATACCTCCCAATTTTACAACGTCCCAAAAATGTTGTAAAATTTGATCCCTAATCTAATGTTCTCTTGTAGTGGATTTAATTTAATATAATTATCTAAAGTTGAAAGAAATCTTTAGAAATTTTTCTTGAACTCGTGTGCAACTAATCACGTGCATCGGATCTAACTCATTTCCAAAATTTTGTTAATTACACACTCGTACACCCAAAGCCCAAAGGTGAACTCATTTGACTATGTTTGTAACGAAATATTTTGGATATATATTTGTTTGTATATATGTAAAAAATGTGAACATCCACAAAACTCGACTCTCTTTAAATAAAAGTACATATCAAAATGTATTTCTATTAACAAAAAGTTGTATAAACAAAAATTAAGTTTGTGATAAGATGGCTATAATATATATCATAAGATAACAAACAATCTGTATAACTAATATAATTAAGAAAGGCGATAATGTATTCAGAATTTTATACACACTACAACAAAAATGCTTCATCACGTCAATTGGTTTGGGTCGGTTATTAAACCGTCACTAATACTATAAAATAGATAAGATTCACCATTGGTTAAATAACCGTCCTAAAATTTGGTTCATTAATTTTAAATGGACTTATTTTTCTTGTATTTGGTCAATATCTCGATTTATTTTGAGCCAAGAAACAAAAAAATCTTCATCACCATTTTGGTCAGGCATCACTATTTTAGAAAAATCTGCATCTCAATTTTGAATGGTCAATTAGTGTAGTCTATTTTAGTGTTAACCACTCAATAGAGAATATGTTGTGAATTAGTGTGGAGGAACCAAGAAATTAAAATAATGATACGTTAGGTCGGAGATTAATAGAGAAAGAGATATTCCACTTTTCCTCGACAGCTCCAAAAGTAGTGGGTTCAAAATGTTGTTATTCAGGATTTGTTTTGAAGTTATTGTTTTCTCAAGAAACCAATTATTTTTCTGATTTGGTTTGACGTTTGGGTAGTTCCATTGTGTAGTTCCATTTCAATCTGTAAGTGCTTGATTTTAATCAACTTAATTCCTCTATAATTTGCAGGTGTTGGAACAATTGAGTGGCCAAATTCTATTTTTCTCTAAGGATGAATTATTTTATGAGTTGGATGAGTTTATCAATATTAATAACGTTCTTGGTTTTATACCTCATCATCATTGTAAATCATTTCACACTATACTTTTGAGGTTCAATTTTGGATGGACAGAATCCAATTAATGCATCTGTACTTGGCCTATATTTTATACATTGTGTTATTTTTACAATTTGTAGTTTATTGTGCTTCGGAAACGTAAAAGAAGACTCTCCAAGAACTTGAAGTCCACCAAAGGATCAATGCTGTTGTAGAGATTGTGAAAGAGCAATACTTGGTAAGTGACTAATTGCACTAAGTTATTATTTTGGTCTGGTTTTGATGAAGTGAGTTAATTAGTTTACTTTATCAACTCAGTTTATCAATATTAATTAGTTTAGCTGGAGTTTTAAGTTTTTTAGGATATCTTGCTTAGTTTATGCTTGAAGTGGGTCTCCTTCCTTCATTGTCAATTAGTGTATTTGAATCATGATTTATACGTGGAAACCATTTATGTTTTGTTCTGGTTAGTGACATGCTAAAGATCCACTTTATTGGTTACAAGTTTTGCACGTTAGATTGACCACTACAAGTTTTTAATGATTTTTGTGACACACACTAGAATACATAATCTATAAATGAAAATTGTATCTCTACTTATCTCTGTTTTTGTGCCAATCTTTAGTTAACTGATTGATCAATTAGGAGAAATTGTGTCAGATGTCTTAAGTTATTGTATATTTCAACAATTGTATAACTGTTGAATATGTTTTCAAGATAATTGAGAATAGAGATAGCTGCTTACATTGTTTATTTGTTTGCCATTTGATTATATTTGTAGATTGATTATAAAATGGAAAAATCTTAGATGACAAAACTCCGGTTGTCTCAAGATTATATAATCAGAGTCAAAAGATTTTTTGGTTTTGCCTTTGGTAAAATTAAGGTAGACATGTTGAAATGCCCATGTCAACGTTGTTGTCTTGTCAAGAACAATCTTAGAGTTGATATTGAAGATGATTTAATGTATCATGGCTTTCTACACACATACAAATTGGTTTCTAGATGGTGAAGAGTTAGATCAGGATCCAACCTTAAATTTGGTTGATGAGGGCATTCCAAGCATCAATATGGAAGCTGATGATTCCCCTTACATATTTTCAAGCATCAGAAAAAATTATGGTTCGATGACGCAAATAGGAGAAAAAAATATGTGATCTCTACTTTAGGGTGTAGATGTAAAGACTTAACGCAACATAATTGGAAGAATTTTAAAAGAAACACTCCAAATAAATCACTTGAAGCGAGACCAACATTGATACCAAATGATCAATGGACATACTTTGTTTTTGTCCAATTCATAGAGAAATCCAAGGTGAATATCCAATTCTTTTTTTGTGTACACATATAACTATTACATAGCCATTTGAGTTTACTATTATAGAAATTAAAAGAACGTAATACAACGCATGATTTCGGAGACAAACTTGATATTGTTGCTAGTGCACTCCAAAAAGTGATACATGTGATATTCAATGTCTTTCTCTATGATCATCCTTTTTATTTTTTTTCTTGATTTTCATGTCAAAAGTATCATTTTATTTGTCCATAGGTGAAGGAAAGGGAGAACATAAAAAGTGAACAATCAATTTTATCAAATGAGCTTGCTAGTGCTACTCAAGATGTTCAGGTCACCATTAGCGTGAGTAATGAACTATTGATAGCTTGTATAGATCTCATCAATTTCAACTTCTCTAATTTCAGGCACAAGGTGGAACAAAAAAGTTTAATACGACAATTTCAGCCACAAGTTCAATTTCGAGCAATGTAAGTTTTTCTTCTAGTTTTGGATCTTGGAGCTCTCTATTTTGGTGATCTCATAAACTTGACTGTGTCTCTGTTTTGCTCTCTCATAGCTCTCTGTTTTGGTTCAACAATAATGTAAGCTCCTTGCTTTAGCTGGGAATAAATTCTTATATGTTACTTGGAATATATGGATCATTTTGCTTTGATTGAATTGTTCACTTGATTGGTTATTACCTTAGATCTTGAAGAATGTTCAATAGTGTTTTTAATGGTGTTAATATGGTTCCTTAGATCTGCAACATTTTGCTCTTACATATTCTTAAAGTCGATGGCTTTTTTTAGTGGTGTTATATAAGTAAAGGTTTTATTGTTGATGTTATACTTAAGAAGAATGACTTTAGCATTGACGTTGAAGCTTATATTTTTAAATAATTATGCTTAGATTGCTAGTTTAAACTTTCACCATTGCTAATTTAAGATTTCATCAATGTGAACTCTAATTTCATACACAAAATGGAATTCAAATGCACAAGAAGAAATCAAAATCAGTGGATTCTCCAAAAGCTTTCGTGTAAACTCATTTTCAATCAGTATCATTTGCCATTATCATTGATATTATTTTTGTTTTGTAAAACATATTCATTTGACTAATATCAATGCTAATTTACTTTTGTTTTACAATTTGACTAATAGAAATGTCAATTCTACATTTGAGTTTTATAGTTAGAGTAATGTTAGGTACTTTTGTGTCAAAAAATAAATAGGTTTAAGTTAGTTTTTTAACTGATTCAATAAATAGATTTTGTGCAAAAAAGAAACTGAGTTAAATTATTATTGCAGGACACAAAATCAGTTAAATAACTGAAGTTAAAAAAGATTGCAACAAAGCTTGTAAAATCGCTTAGAGCACTTCCAATAGATGTTTTTAAGTAAGTTTCTAAATATTAAAAAAAAAAAATTAGAAAAGTAGGAAAGAGAATTGAGAGGGGTTCTTAAAAGAAAGATTTTAGAGTTTTAGTTTCTGAAATAAGAAAGTTAATTTGACATATATTTTTATTTGATTGAGCAATTTAGTTAAAATAAATAAAATTTAAATAAAAATAAATTCTTATAAAAATAATATTATTTTATAACATTAGAATCTCAAATTAAGAACCTCACTAACGGGTGATGGTCTTACATAACCGTTGGCAAATACATTGTGTCGGTGAGGAATTGACGTAAATAGTATATATAACCAACGACATCAAGTACATTTGGTGTAATGACATATATATAATTTTTGAATACAATATGGGAACACCTGTTCAGCCAATCTCAATTCCCCATTCTTTGAATATATATGCAATATTTGATTTCCTAAAATTCTATTAAAATTAATTGAAAACTTTTTGGGTGAATATCCTGCCAACAAAATGGAATATTTGTGTCTCTATTTGTGTATATATATATATATATATATATATATATATATATGTGTGTGTGAATATATAAGTTTATCACTCAAAAATAAAATAAAATGTAAGTTCATCACTGGACCGTGGAAACTTTACTTGTTTTGTTAAGTAAGTGTAGTCTATTTAATAAATCAACTCATGTTGCTATTTTAACAACCAAAGAATTCACATCTTTTGGTTAATTAAGAGTTAGAGATGAGATTGATAATGGATCCAACACATAATGAAAACGACAACTTCGAAAGTATCATAGAAGAGAAAGAAAACATAATGCGCGTGGGGTTGCTTTGATTCCTTTGTAATCTTGCTACATCTAAGAAACATTGATATTGTATACGTACCTCTAATTAAGACAGAGACCGAGAAAGATAATACTACTTTTTTGTTTTGAATTTAATTCTCAATTTTCTTTATTTTGTTTAATATACAAAACAGTATATTAAATGAATGATGATAGAAAGTACGGGATGCAACTCCCTTTGTTATTTCTTTCTCTTTTTCCCAATGAGATCATAAAGTCCAGTCTATAATCTAAATCTCCTAGTTTCAAATGCAGAGTTACGTCACTCCTTGAAATTAAATACCAATAAACAAATAGCATATATAGATTTAACCACTTGATCAAAAATATTTTTCTTCATTCAAAATTGAAAACATATATATATTATAAGACAAAAGGAGTTACTCAAATCAATTTAAGACCCAAACAAATTTTCTTCGGCAGATGAGCCAATAGACAGACCTCTTCGTGCATATTAAAATATGTCGAAAACAAACTAGAACTCATATATGTAGGGGTGATTAGAAAAATAGGTCTTAGAGCATCAGCATTAGGGGTTCTTGGAAAAAGGGTTCTTAGAAAAACAAAAAAAAATATACAAAAAAAAATTAAAAAAACACGGAACCAATCAGAATTAGAAAAATAGGCAAGATCGGAAACACCTGCAAGAAGCGGGTCCGCCACGTGGCGGACCCTGATTGGTTCCATATTTTTTAATTGTTTTTCGTATTTTTTTTTTCCTAAGAACCCCTAGGAGATTCACTGATTCATTGATGCTGATGTTTTTAGTTTCACGAAACAGAGGAATCAAACATGTGAACTTTGCAAAGTCCCAGTCTCACCTCCTACCACTCGGCCTCATTCCCTTGATATTTTTATGTATATTTATGGGTAATATATATGTATTTGATGTGTTTATATATTTTTTAAGTCTAATTCTCTTTGCACAACATTTATATGTGTGCTTATTAGGCATCTCTTTCTCTTCCTCTCACTTACAAACTCTCTCTTTCTCATCTTCTTGCTCTCTCTTTTTATCTCTCTCTCTTTCTAGAGAATTTGTTATCATGAATGGCACCAAGAAGAAGACGCCATGCAGCAAAAAGCTTGGAGGATACTTAAGAGAGCAAAAGGGAAAACTTTATATCATCAGAAGATGTGTGGTCATCCTCATTTGTTGGAATGACTAAGCACTTGCAACTCTTCACATGCATGAAGACAATATCTATGTTGTAGAACAGAGTTTTAATTGAAGAAAAAGATCTGATCTTTGTGGTTGTGGCGATTTGCAATGTGCGGGAGTTTTCAAGCTCAAGATATATAACGGTTTTTAACCATTCATATGTTCGAGTTATTACTCGAACTCGAGTACAAGTTTAGATTATAGTTTTTTATTGAGTTAGCATGAAATTTATAATAAGAATAATTTCTAATATTAGTGTATGATATAGATTAAGAAGAGAAAATTATGAATCTTTGTAAATGCATATGAAATAGCTGTTACGAATTTTTATTTTTTTGGTTTGGTATTTTCCTTGTCTTTCTTCGAAGTCTTCCATAATTGTTATGGCATTAAGCCATTAACAATGATAATAATAAAGATGCATGCGAAGTAAAATTCATAAGAATTTTTGTATTCCTTATATGCTTGAAATGAAGTCTCAGACTATTTTCTACGTAATTGAAAACAGTTTCCTTTAATTCTTCCAGAAGAATTTCACATCAGTGGGGCCAAACAGGCACATGTGCTTGAAGATTTTAAGATAGGGGCAAGATATGAAAAGGTTTGATCTGATTGATAGCTACTTCAATACAAAAAAAATTTGTACTATGTAATATTTTGTCACAATAACACATATTTTGTCATAATATAAAAATGATGTTATGAATTTGTAAATGATTACAATAAAAATATCACAAATATATATTGGTAACAAAAACGTCGCTTCGTAACGAAAAATCTAGTAACAATTTTGTCACATATTATTACGGAATAGAATCACAATAATTCATAACAAATAAAATTGTATACAAAACATTACAAGTTATTATTAATATCTATAGTTGCAATACAATTGTCACAATAAGTCAGATTTTTTGTACTGATTTCTTCCTATCTTATTCGTAAATGTCAAATGATTTCTATTTAGAATCATGTAGTGTACAAAATCATTTTTTTTAGTTAACTACAAAATGTATTGTATGTGCAAAACTTAACATTTGGTATTCGTAGAGGTTTTAGTTTAATTTCCACTCAGAATCTGGAATTTTATTTACAAGTTAATCAACACTAAATATATTTAGATGATGTGAAATCTCTACTACTATCGCGTCAAAGATCAAGTTTTTCAAGTACAAATTTTTCGCATGATACGAAGATGCTTGTCGAACATTAATATCTATAGAATATAGAATATGTTAGATTCATCCTGATTATGCCTTCTTGCTGGAATGAGTATGTATTCAACATGATATATATGGTTAAGATTAAAAGCTAAACACCTACATAGGAAAAGTGTTAAATCATTGTTTGGGGATACAAAACTGCATATCATGAAAATAATAAGGCCATATTTGAATGGTAAGAAGGAAAGAAGAGAGTGATTAGTGATTACTGTACAGAATTGTGTCTTATTACCGAGTTTGGGTGACAATGCATAGTGAGAGGAAGTGACAAGAAATTGAGGAGTGGCCAATGAGAAGGTGCCAAAACGATACTCTTAGTCATAGTGATGACAGCTTTAATGTCTGCCCACGGCCAAATCCAATGTTCTTAAGACCCACTCACACTTTCCATCAGATCCGATCGCCACATCCTCTCATGTTTCCTTTCTCATTAGGACCCACCCACATTAAGGCTGGCAAAAAAATTGGAACCGAAAAACCGAACCGAATCGAACCGAAAATTCAGTTGTGGTTTTAGTTTGGTTCCCAAAAATTAACCGATCAGTTCCATAATTTTGGTAATTTCGGTTCTTGGTTAGGAACCAAACCGAGAACCCAACTTAGAACCGAAATTAATCTATTAATTAATTTTTATTAGTCTTAAGATTAATTGAGCATAAAAACTAGAACCAAATAACCGAATGGAACCGAACGGAACCTAACCAAACAAATATTTTTGGTTCTGATTCAGTTTTGTGTACACTCTTTTATAACAAAATGGTTATTTTAAATGTTTTTGTCTAAATAACCATTTGTAACCGGAACCGATTGAGAACCAAATTTATTTCGGTTCCTCTTCGGTTCTAATTTCAAGTATCCATTTGGAACATAAACCGAAGATAACCGAACTGAAACCAAACCAAATTTTAGAAAATATCCATTAGCTCCATTATTTTAAAAACTGAAAAAAACGAGAACCGAATCAAACCTAACCGAACCAAAGAACAATATACCCAAGCCTAACCCACACAATTTTAAATCATTAAATTTGGTTTGGTTACATGAAAACTCTAATTTAATTGGTTTGGTTTGGTTTTAATTTTAATTTGTTTATATTCAGTTTAAATTGATTTGGTTTATTTTAGTTCAGTTAGATAAAAATCAGGTTGAATAATTGTTAAATCATATTATCATATTACAATACAACAATAACATACGGCTCATCAAAGTTAATATTATACAAAAGAAAAGAAAAAACACAAAGTTTTAAATTTCTACGAGATGAACGGTGAATAATGTTTTTCTAAGCCACGCTAGAGTTAGAGAAAATTAATTAATAAATGAATATCATTCGAATAGCAAAAATAATCGAATGTGTAAACATGGACTTACATTTAGTTATTTCATAATATTATATGATATCATTAATAAGCTGATAAAATAAACGTATTGGTGCATGTAGTCTTTAGATTAGTGGTGGATGTCAAGTCCACTAAAACAATGTCATGCCTTAAAAAAAAAAAGTTGGACATTTCCCCTAGACCATTAAATTTAGAGGACCACACTATTAAAAAAATAAGTAAGATTAGATATTAAAAATTGGTAAATGTGCGTATATATTATTTCTAGGTATTATTATTATATTTTAGGGTAAATCTAATTCTATCCCTGAAACTTTTATATAATTACGAATGTACATAAACATTGAAGTTTTTATTAATTGCACACAAAATCAAAACTATCACACATAGTAGCGGAAACATCCCAAGTTTGTATCTCTTCTTAATTGCATACAAAATTTTAAAATTCTAATTCTACCCGGTTTTGAATTTTCAAATTTTATAAAAATATATAAAAATACTGAATTCGCCTCGATTTATATCCGAACTAAATCCGATCCAAAAACTAAAAATGCTCGAATAAGTCTTAAATCAACTCGAAAACGGCTATGTTGACAAAGTACTATTTTGGTCATTTAGTTTTTTTTGATGTTATGTATGTTACTTCAGGTAGAATAAGATTTATAACTTTAATTTTGTTTTAATTTTGTGTGCAATTAAGAAGAGAGACAAATTTTGAATGTTCATGGTATTATGTGGGATAGTTTGAGTGAAATAAAAAATTTTATTTATATTTTGTGTGCAATTAGAAAAAGACTTTAGGTTTATTCATAGTTATATGAAAGTTCTGAGGTTGAATTAGACTGATCACCCTATAGGTATAAAAAATATTATTTATAGGTATTAACTTTATATTTTTTTTAATAATATTGTGTATCTCTTGATTTTTTTAATCATATATTATAAAGCTCAAAATTTATTTATTTGTCCAAGGCCTCACGTCGTTTAAGGATGAAACTGCACTAAAGGCAGACGAACTTGCACATCCAATGATCGAATCCTAGTTCTTATATTATGTAAGAATTTGACTAATTAACCGACCACTTATCGTCCAATATTAAAAAAAGACATATTGGGTTATCGGTTTGGTTTGATACCAAGCAAACCATTCAAAAAATGTTATCCAAATAATTTGTACTGGTTCGGTTCGGTTATTTTCGTGTCAATATGTTTTTGATTATATTTGAAGTCTTATATTAATTTTCAAACGAGACAAACAAAAGAATGATAAGTGTTCAAATTTACACCTCGAAAATATTGTGAGTTTAGACTAGTCAATTGGATCAGAAAAACTATAAAACTGATATGGACTCGAACAAAAAAATTACTCTAATATAAACAATTGAAAATACTTATAATATATAAACCAAATATATAAAAAAACCTAATAAATAAGAAGTTAAGCTATACGAGATCATAAGCTTAATTAATGAACGACTTGCAAATGAAAATTTGTTAAATTTATGGGGTAATTGCAAATATGCCTTTTGAAATGACATATATTATATTGTACTTATATTTTCATGAACTACTGAAAGAGAAGATCTTTTGATATTTTCAAATTCAAATTTATAAGTTGCTTACAAAAAAATATAAGATATTTACAAAAATTTATAAAGTTTTGTAAGCGAAGTTATACAAATTTTAGCAGGATATATTTTCTTTGGACGGAAATTTTTTTTTGTGAAAAAAAAATTAATAACTTTTTTATTTTTGGCATTTTTTATTAGTGAACGCCCCTTTTTACAAAAAACAAGTATAAGGAAAAAAGTATTTCTTAAAATTCCTCTAAATTTATATATTGTTAGTCATAACGTTGACTAGGCAAAAATGATTTGTCATAGGCTTCGATTGGTAATCGCCTAATAGGGTAATATAATGCAATTCTGCCAAAATTTTGTCAATCAATATAATGTACATAATGGTATAATGTAATGCAATTCGATAATTTTTTTTGCTAAAAGATTTACAAATGAAAAAGTAATTAGAAAAAAACATGTTTTTTTTTATATAGTCCAAAAATAAAAATATAATAATATTAATCTTTATTTTCTTATTGACAATATAGAAAATTTTTTATTAAGATTTTTTTTTTCAACAGTAAATTGGTTATTATTACGGTGAGAATAATAGAATTATATCTATCTAATTATAATATAACATAATCTAATTATGAATAATATTTACTTAATCTATTAAAAAGTATATTATTTCTTCATATTTTCATAACCAATAAATAATATTTTTTACAAGAAATATTTATAATATACTAAAAACTTATTGAAAATTAATAGTTAAATATTAATAATAGTAAATTATATTATGCTATTCAGTAAAAGTTATTCAATCACCATCTGATTCAGCTAAAATTCACTCTGCAATATATTATTCTGCAATTTTTTATTCTACAATTTCTATTTTGTAATTTAAATTTATTTCTGCCAATATGAAATTATGAAAATTTAGCAATCAAAAACATTGTTAAATGGTAATAGATTTCTCTAAGAAATTAAAAATTCAGGAAGTGCTAAGTTTATAAAATCCTCTATATAATAAAACAAAGGTAACCTTCTTAAACAACATTTTTTAGTCATGTGTTATATTTTCTTAGACTCTATTAGATCTACTAGATTTCAGTTAATTCTTTGTTTCAAAATTATATAATAAAGTTGAAAACAAATATTATACAAACCTATTAATCTATTAATTCAAACAGATTATAATACACTGAACATAATAATTTGAAATTAGTATACTAAATATAGATTATATGACCGAAAATAGTTTTTTTAGCTTTAAATAACAATACTGTTATTCAAATAAACTGAAATTAGTTTTCTAGCTTTAAATAAAAATATAATTAATTAATTTAAGAATCTAACTTCAAATAAATCGAGGATCACTATAAATTTTATATTTTATATTTAGCATTTATTTTAGTATATTTCATAATGATTATAAAATTTTAAATAAAATATTTCAAATTAGTATTTTTTTGATGTTTTAATTTTTCTAAATTTCAAATTTTGTATTTAGCATTTATTTTGCTATATTCATTAATGAAAACAAATTTTTAGCTAGTATTCTATTTCGAATTCGTATTTGAAACTAACATAATTTTATATTTTGTCATTCAAACCACTTTAGAATATTCATTTTTGATAAAATTAGGTCAAATAATTTATAATATACATAGTAATATTAATATTTTATGATAATATGTCTATAAATTTAAATAAATACATGTCTCAAAATCTAAATGAACATATGTCTAAAAAATTAAAAGAATACGGGTTTAAGAATCTAAATGAATGCAAATTTAAAAACTTAAATGAACATGATTCTAAAAATCTATATAAACACTGATCTAAAAATGTATATGGATACACATTAAAAAATAAATGAACACGAGTTTAAAAATTTAACACGAGTAAAAAAAAATTATATAGTAACATTGCAATGCATCAAAATCTTAGTAATTAGAGAGATCAGAATGAATAAATTTGTATATATATAAAATTAATAAATTTGTATGTACAAACCTGAATATAAAATAAAAAAATAAAAACTAATATCATATATAAATATTATTAATAATTATAAATAACAACAAACATAAATTTATTTCTTATAAAAAATATCTCGTGACCAGGTAATCCTCTAATACCCAATAATAAACTCCTAAAACTGGAATACGCATTATAAAAGTAAAATCTAGCTAGGGAAACATGGACATCAAAACGTGATTTGATAGAATATGGTTTAATAATTGTGTATAAAAGTCAATAATACATATTTAGACGTCAAACTGGGAAACTAAATTATAATTGTGATAACCCATACATGATGATATTTTGTATATGTACCTGTAGATTCATATCATTACAGAAGCCCATCATTATACCCACACAGCCCATCTTCTATTGTTTCATTTTCTTTTTCCCCTTTTAACATTTTCTTCTTCTTTAAATTGAAATATTACCTGATTATTTTATTTTTAAAAAATTACTGACTTTTATATAAAGGTAAATATGCACATATAATCAGATTTTAATAATTAATACTTTATACATTTTGATAGGCTATAATAATGAATTTTATTTTACACATTTGACTTGATTTAGATTTAATGGAAAATACAATTCCTGAACTATCTAATCTTTTATAAAACAAATGGATCAATGCACTTTACAGAATCAACATTAATCAAAAATTATAAAACCAATTTAAGGAAAAAACATTTTGAAATTGAAAATTAATAATTCAAAAATCAGAAGGTGAAATTAAAAAAAAAAACTCTATATTTTGAATCCATAAAAGTTTCTACAGTAAGGTAGTAAAAAATAGTCTTTAAATATCAGGATATAATCACAATTAGACTACAAAAATTTCACCCTTCTACAAAATCTATGAACCAAAACGCTATTTTATACTTTTTTTGATAAAACTTATATAAGGGAGAAGAAAACAAATTGTTATCTTGAGTCATATACCAAACGTATGATATTGTAATTATAGTACAAAATCAGTGAGAAATATTTTCGCATTTAGTGGAGATCTTCTCCATTTTGTTAATTACAGAAGTTCAAATTAACCTCGTAAGAAGCATGGTAAATGGGCTTCATGAAATTTCTAATTATATTCCCTCCATATGTTTTCGAGAAGTTTTTTGTTCCAAATTATTTGATTTCTTCACTTTTTTTTTTTGTCAACCAAAGGATATATATAGAATTCATCAAAGTTACAGCACTAAATTATCTGACTTTCTAATAAAACGGATAAAAGCGTTACCATTATGATTTAGAGATTTTGGGAAAACATGAAGTGAAAAAAGAATAAAAAAATGATATTAACCTGAGAAAGTCTTCTGATACGCCTTGAATGCTCGCCATTCCTCTGGTTGCATCAAAATCTTGAGCACATTCGCACAATCAGTCGCTACTTCCACTTCGAGAATATGGATAGAGATAAGTGATTTCATAGCCCATAGCACTACCTCCATCTCTGCATGTAAAGCTGATAAGTCAAAAACCTCTGATCCCCATCTAACCTCCCTCTACTGAATCTGGAAAATAAATCCAACCGAGCCTATAATGAAGGTCCAAAACCGTCCATGACCTGTGAACAAAACATCTATAACCGGTAAACCCTGAATGGCAAATATAAGGAACATCCACCTCTAGCCACACATATGTTGAGCTAACGATCCCCAATTGTATAGCATTAGGAACAGACCGCCTTGCTTTAAACCATTTTGTTGTTGTAGATTATGCTCATGTAATTATATCTTGTGGGGTCGTATCAATATTCGAAAATCATTTATCAATTCCTGCTTCCCAAATGTGCCAAATTAACCATGGAAAAACTTTAGCATCTACTCGACTTGGAATTCTACATAACAAATAGTCAAAATTATATCAACATAATTTTCTTGGGAAAATGTCTTAAGCTTAGGGGATACAAGAAAGTGCCCATGTTTAAATTGCCGGTGGATACTCAAAAAGGACATGATTTATCGTTTCCCTATCCGCCCCACATCTGCAACATCTAGAATCACCCCTTAAACTTCGTGAAACCATATTTTGCTTAACTTCAGTACAACCACATAAAACTTGCCACATAAAGTGTTTTATTTTATTAAGAAAGTTTATTTTCCATATTTTTGCTTGTAAAAAGCTGTAAAATTTGGACCAAATCTCTCCACCTCAAGTAATGACTTTGTCTCTTCAATATGGTATCAAGATTTTATTGTGTACCGACCTGTGTTTAGTATAGTGTCAACCCCATGAATCAGATTGTGATCGGCGTGTGATAACAATTCCCAGAATTAGTTAAACATAAGTACTGGTAAAATACTGATGGAGAAGTGGCTCACTCCAAGTATTGGAATGTGAGTCAATAAAATGGTCCACTGTGAGATCCGAGAAATAATCATGACCCGGACCAATTGCCACACGAGGGTAATATCGGGGATCCATGGATCCCTCCAGACCATAGTTTATCTTCCATCCCCAATCCTACAAATATACTATTATTAACCAAAGACCTGGCCTCGAAAAGTCTCCTTATATTCTTTTAGAATGCGAATGATTTTATTGGCTTCTTCTATTGTAGCTTTACTAAAACAGAGGTTGCCATCAACAAATTGTAAACGTGCGATACTCACTTTTTCTTGCAATTGAAATTTTAGTAATAACTTTATCCTACTCTGCTTTCCTCAATTTGGAAACTAGGAGTTCTGTATAAAGGATAAAACAACTAAGGTGATAAAGGAATGCTTTGACGAATTCCTCTGTCTAGTATTATTTTCCCACCATGCTCACCACTTATGAGGATTGAATATTCCACGATGGTTATACAATGCATAATACATCAGATCCAATTGCTATCAAAACAAAACTGATGGAGCAAACTCTCTATAAAACTCCATTCAACTCTATCATACGCCTTGCTCATATTCGTTTTGATAGTCATAAACTTCCCCTTAATCACTTTGTTCGTACGAAGGGTATGGAACATTTCTTCAGCTATCAGAATATAATCTGAAATTAGACGACCAACAACAAAGCATGACTGAGTTTCAGATATCAATTTAGGCAAAACCTTCCTTAGTTGAAGGCAAATTACCTTAGAAATAATTTTGTAAGCCACATTGCATAAACTTCTTGGTCTAAATTCTGCCATTTTTAAAGGCCTCGATTTTTTTTGGAATTCGACATTTATTAGTCTGATTTAAACCTTGTTCTGAAAATAAGAAATCATTCCCTAGAGTAATAATATAAGCCTTAATAACCTCCCACGATTTTAGGAAGAACAAAGCCATCATTCCATCTGGCCTATGAGTCTTCGTCGGGTCCATCTCAAAAGGGCTTTTTTACCTTTTATTCTAAGATCCTAGCCAACAACATCCGGTTATCAGAAACCGTCATTTTTGGTTCAATCTTTGATAATAGCTCACAATCGAATATTCTACCATTTGTAGTAAAAAGATTTGCAAAATATTGGGTTGCTTCAGCAGGAATATCATCTTTCTTAGTTACCCATACCCCACTACGTTCGGATAACCCAATACTTATGTTCCTTGCTCGCCTCTTTTTGGTTTGGTTTGGACATGCATAAACATCTCGCTTATCTAATTGCGATGAAGAGACCACATTATTTTGTAGACTCCCCTTCGAGTGTGACCTGGAAACAGAAGCAACAACATCTGTAATTGGTAAAGCAAGTGAAGGTTGGGATCTAGAACTCGAAGCAATATTTGATCTGCCACTTCTAGTCCCATGACATGAGCTTGGTAGCTTCTTCCTTTCTTTAACCGCACTCTTGTAGCTAAGATTTCTATCAGCTCCAGTTTGTTTCCTCTCCTCGACATTAGAGTCAGGTTTGGACTTCTTCTTTGCTTTGAAGCAATTTGAATTATCATGTGTCATCTGATAGCAGAGACCACAATAACCCTTCAACTTCTCATGCTCAATTAATCATTGAGATTCCTCCCCTGCAATAAACTCCAATGAAGATGAGAAAATTAGTGGTCTTGTGCATGGATACTCCAATCGAACCCTCACTGTTTCCACATCTATGGAAACCACCTCTCCGAGAGAATCTCCAACAAGGCGGTAAATAGACTCAACCCTAAACTCAAACGAAATTCTTGTGATACATGTTGAGAGACATATAGAACTTGGATATGTTGCGTCAGCTAATGGTTTCCATTTCGCATGCAACCATTCCAATGATCAAATCTGGTGGAGCCATAGCAAATGACTTCATCACGATCATCTTCAGAGTAAAACTCAAATTGGAAACGGCCATTACCAAGGTTTAGGCCAACCGTTTTCCCTTCCATCCGCCAGATACATGGCATCCGATAAATAAAAGCATCAGAATCTTGTGCCAAAGGATTGAGACAGCGACCGAGCAGTACCTTAGATCCTCTTGCCACTAGTTCTGCATTGTAAATCTGAGGGATCTGAATCTGAAGACGTCAAGGAGGAGAACGTGAGTCTGCAATCTGCTTTCTAAGAGATATTTGCGACATTGTCGTGATAGTAGCACACTCAGTAGACAAACAAACAAAAATAAGAGAGAGCAACGGAAAGTGAAAAGAGATCTTAGAAAAAAAACAAAATTTTGTATGCAATGATACTCTCAGTGAAAGCACAACCATGGCTTAATTAGGCAGGAAAAGTGATCAAAATGAGGACCAAAAAAGTCGTGAAAATCCTTAGATTTAATATGGAATATTTGGCAGATATTGTACCAGCTAATACAAGTTAATATGAATGGTTCTGGTTTTCATAAGTTAACCGGTTTGGTTATTTAGTTTTTGTAAATACCAATTGTTTAGTTTAGTTTTCTCGATTTTTATTCTTTAGCAATTGTATAAAGTACAAAAGATTTTGATTTTTGACAGTTAAGAAATTGAGATTGAACTTCTTCTTCTTATCAAAATCGTGATATGGTATCAGAGCCATTTTCTCTTTGATTTGAGCTCGGATTCTCTCTATAGATATTCAATCTATACTCCGTATTTCTCAATTCTGCAACAATGGTGAAAATCATCTCGTTTACAGGTAGTGACAACCTCAACAACTCAAAGAGTAAATCGATCTTTGATTTCTCCTCCGCAATCTCCTCTGGTTCCAGTGAAATGTGTTGAACGACGCTCGCAAAATCTGAAGCAAGACAATTCTCCATAACTATCCGATTCTCCATTATATCTCTATAACTCTGATCATCCACGTTTGAACATCGTGTCTATTCTTCTTGATGGCTTGAATTATGATGATTGGAGTGCAGCTATGAAAATATATCTTGATGCTAAGAACAAGATTGGTTATATCGATGATTCTGTAACAAGACCATATAATTTAATGAAATTTCGTATTTGGTCTCGCTGTAATTCAATGGTAAAATCATGGATACTTAACTTGGTTTCACCACAAATCTATAAGAGTATTCTGAGGATTGATAGTGCAGTTGATATTTGGCTTGATTTGTATGGTCGTTTAACATGACAAATTTGCCTAGGACTTTTAATCTCACACAGGAGATTCAAGATCTTCGTCAAGGAACACTTTCCTTGTCTGTTACCTATACTCAACTGAAGACATTATGTGATCAACTCGAAGGTTCAGAGGAACCTGATGATCCATGTACATCATCTTCTGCTAATATTACTGTGAGTTATGTTCAACAAGGACCAAATAAGGGAAGACCTATATGTTCCTATTGCAATCGTGTTGGACATATTGCAGAGAAATGTTATCGAAAGCATGGTTTTCCTCCTAGTTTTACTCCCAAGACTAAGTCCTCTGAGAATAATGCTTCCCTTCCACCAGTTACAGCTGCAGTTGCTGCACAGAGCCCTAATGAGTCATCTTTTGAAAATCTAATTGGCAATCTTACTCCCGATCAAATTAAGAATTTCATTGCTCTTTTTAGCTTTAAGTTGCAGCATTCTAGTGTCGGATCAAAGCTCACATATGTTGGTTCTTCCTCTACGATTGTGGCTCCATCTTGTATCAGCTTCTCTCCATCAATTTTTTGTTTTGTTGGAATTTTAGCAGTCTCTCATCACACTTTGTCACCCACTGCTTGGGTTGTAGATTCAGGAGCGACTCATCATGTCACTCATGATAGAAAGTTATTCCAGACATCGAATACTTCTATTTCGAGTTATGTGAATTTACCTACTAGTTCTAGTGTTAAGATAAGTGGCATTGGTGCCATAAACTTAACCAAAGACATTATTCTACATAATGTTTTGTATATTCCAGAATTTTGTCTCAACCTTATCAGTGTTAGTTCATTAACTATTACTCTGTCTCTCAAGGTTTGGTTTGATGAGTTTTGCTGTGAAATACAGGACACTATCAAGGAAATGAAGATTGGTCAGGGTAAACGGATAGGAATTCTTTATGTGCTGGATACTCAAGCAATTACAGTGAAGGATGTTGTGATGGATGTTAGCTTGTGGCACAGGAGATTAGGACATCCTTCTTACTCTAGACTTAATAGTATTTCTGATGCTTTACAAACTACTTTACAAAAGAATAAAGGGCATTCATATTACCATTTACATTGCAATGTTTGTCATCTTGCAAAACAGAGAAAGTTGTTTTTTCCTTCTTCCAATAACATGTGTAATACAAACCTTGAGCTATTACATATTGATATTTGGGGTCCATTTTCAGAGGAAATTGTTGATGGTTTTCGTTACTTTTTTACAATTGTAGATGACCATTCCGAGCAACTTGGGTTTATCTCTTAAAGACCAAAGTAGATGTTCTTACTGTTTTTTCCAGCTTTTGTCATGGAGGTTGAAAATCAGTTTGATCTCAAGAAAATCTGTGCGCTCGGATAATGCTCAAGAGTTGAAGTTTCTTGAATTCTTCAGAGAAAAAGGAATTGTCTCTTTCCATTCCTGCTCCGAAACACCAGAGCAGAACTCTGTAGTAGAGCGTAAACATCAGCATCTCTTGAATGTTGCAAGGGCTTTGTTCTTCCAATCTAAGGTACCACTCTCATTATGGGGTGATTGTATATTGAAAGCAGTGTTGCTCATCAATAGAACACCTTCTCAATTGTTACATAACAAAACTTCATATGAGATCCTTACTAGGAAAAAACCTGACTACAGTCAGATCAAAACTTTAGGTTGTCTCTCATATTGTTCTACTTCTCCTAAGTCACGTCATAAGTTTAAACCTTAAGCTCGTGCCAGTATATTTCTTTGTTATAGCTCTGGAGTTAAAGGTTTTAAGTTAATGGATTTGCAGAGTCATAGAATCTTCATTACTCGGAATTTGATATTCCATGAAGATGTGTTTCCTCTGGCATTTGGTTCTAAAGAAGAAGATATGATGGATTTCTTTACACCATCAGATTCTTTGCTTTCAGGTACCATTCATCCTCCTTCTCGAAACTATTCCATTTCTCCATCTTCTTTTCATCTATCACAGATTTCTTCTAAGAGAGCTATCATACTTCCTGCTCATCTTAAAGATTATCATTGCTATTCTTTTTCCAATGATACATCTTATCCCATTTCTGATCATTTATCATACTCACAAATCACTTCTTCTAATATGTTGTACATCAACAACATCACAAAAACCATTATTCCCCAATGTTATTCTGAGGCAAAGAAATCTCTTGATTGGTGTAAAACTGTTGATAAAGAAATTGCTGCTATGGAATCTACTAAGACTTGGGAGATTACTAGCTTGCCCAAAGAAAAGAAGGCAGTGGGTTGTAAATGGGTATTCACGGTAAAATTTTGTTCTGATGGTAGTTTAGAGAGATATAAAGCACGCTTACTTGCTAAAAGTTACACACAAAGGAAAGGTTTAGACTATAATGAGACATTATCTCCTTTTGCTAAAATGGCAACTGTCAAGCTTCTTCTTAAGCTTTCTGCTTCCAAAGGTTGGTTTCTGAAGCAGCTTGATATATGTAACGCCTTTTTAAATGGTGATTTAGATGAGGAAGTCTATATGCGCTTGCTTGAAGGTCATGCAGAGAGTAAGGGGGACCAACTTTCTCTAAATGTTGTTTGTCTTTTAAAGAAATCCATTTATGGATTGAAACAGTCCTCTCGCCAATGGTTTCTAAAATTCTCAGTTGCTCTTACAGATTTGGGATTCTGTAAGAGTCATGGTGATCACACTCTTTTTGTCAAAGCTTATGCTACTGATTTCATTGTGGTTCTGGTTTATGTTGATGACATTATTGTTGCTAGCACTACTAAACATGATGTTGAGTCTCTGAATTCTGATTTGCAGAATCATTTCAAGTTGAGAGATCTTTGTTCTTTGAAGTATTTTTAGGCTTGGAAATTGCTAGAACATCCTCTGGAATTTCACTTTGTCAGAGAAAATATACCTTGGAACTACTATCTTCTACAAGAATGCTTGCTTGTAAGCCTTCTTCAGTACCTATGACTCTGAATATTAAACTCTTCAAGTCTGATGGTACTTTACTTCAGGACCAAGAGCAATACAGAAGTTTAGTTGGGCGTTTAATGTACCTTTGAATTACTCACCCTGATATATCTTTTGCAGTTAACAAACTCTGCCAGTATTCCTTTACTCCTCGTATCGTACATTTACAAGCTGTCTATAAGGTTTTGGCTTATCTCAAACGTTTTGTTGGCAAGGGTTTGTTTTATTCTGCAGAGCCTGATTTATCTTTGAAGGGTTTTGCAGACGATGATTGGGCAGCGTGTCAAGACAATAAACGTTTTACTACTGGTTTTACTATGTTTTTGGGTTCTTCACTCATCATATGGCTTTCTAAGAAGCAACCGACTGTTTCCCGATCATCTGCTGAGACCGAGTATCGAGCTTTAGCTTTGGCAACATGTGAATTGATGTGGTTAGTCACTCTCCTTCATGACTTACACATTCCCTTCAGTTCCTTACCTGTTCTTTTCTCTGATAACACAGCAGCTATTGCTATTTCTTCGAACCATGTTTTTCACGAGAGGACAAAACACGTAGAGGTGGAATGCCATATAATTCGAGAGCGATTTGATAAGGGTTTAATGAAGATGCTACATGTTTTAATGGATGGTCAAGTTGCTGACATTCTCATCAAGTTGTTGACATTCTCACCAAGCTTTCACAATATATTCATCACATTTTGAGAGGGACTAATAGGAATGGTTCTGGTTTTCATAAGTTAACTAGTTTGGTTATTTAGTTTTTGTAAATACCAATTGTTCGGTTTAGTTTTCTCGATTCTTATTATTTAGCAATTGTATAAAGTACAAACGATTTTGATTTTTGACAGTTAAGAAATTTGAGATTGAACTTCTTCTTCTCAAAATCGTGATACAAGTATCATAGACTTCATAGTAATTGATCTGGGAAAGGTAACCCAGCGATTTGCTAGTAGCCAATCTTCCCTATAATCAAAGCATATACAAGCAGATCTGTAGCAATAAGAAATCCAAATCTTATTGAATTGAATAGACCAATGAGTCAAGAGCACATACTCGTAAGACAAAGAAATCAATTTCAAACCCAAAAAATAATCAAGTAGGGACAATAGAATATGAGATACAAATTGATTACCTTGATACAAGAAGATCTCTAGCGAAACAGGGATTCAATACTACAGAGATACCCTGTGGCTTTTGTGACCTAGATAGCCAATAATTTTCGGATCTAGATCCATACAGATATGCATCCTTCCATACTTGAATAGATCCCCCATGTCGCGATTTGGATCTTTGAGGATAAATTGATCCTGAAACGGGACTCATATTATAATAGAAAACATAGGAAAGGAAGAGACTGAGAATGAACAGAAAATCATCGCTGGAACTCGACTTTACATCGCCAGAAAGTATTGTGTCGAATCAATTTTTTTTCTACTTACTATTTAAATTTTACTCATGGATTTTTAACCGGCTAAATAATTATTATCTAATATTAAAATAATACTTTTTATTTAAAAAAATTTAAATAATTAAATAATTTTTAATATATATGATTTTAGCTAAAACATATAGGTATGTTTTGGAAATGAGAAATTATATAAGCATAACTAGGTCTGGGCATTCTGGGCATTCGAGTATTTGGACCTAATCGGGTCGGGTCTTTCGAATTTGTCTATATAAAACACGTTCGGCTATTTTCACAAATTTGGGTAGAATTCTGATATTAAATTTTAGTTTGGGTTTGGGTATCCGAATTTTTTAACTAATTTTTTAATCAAAATATTTTATTTAATATTTTAGTTTTATTTTGTTATATTGATTATAAATTGATTAGTTTATTTAGATTTGTAATTATAGTTTTAAGTATTTGTGTGATTATATATATATATATATATATTTGTAAATATATTATATATTTCGGGTATTCCAAGTACTTGTTCGGGTTTTGAGTTTTACCCGATCGGATTCAGATATCCATACTTTCATAATATAAAATTCGTTTGGATATTTTATAGATTTCAGTTCGAGCTCGACTATTTTGAATCGAGTTCGGATTTAGGTTCAGGTTTTGGATATTATGCACAGGCTCAAGCATAACTATAACTTTCGGGCTAATACATACTAGATATTTCGTATAACTATGTGTTACCGTTTTTAAACTGCACTTTTTTTATTCCATATTTCTCATTCAAATTGACTTTAAATTTTATAAATAATTAATTACATTATTTTCTAATGCTTATTACTAGAAATCTAAAAATTTCAAAATCTGATAGTTTTGGTGTCAAACATTATGTTAAAATTATACCAGAAATTTGATTGGAATGATGATGCCAAAATTGAAGTTCCAACATTTTGAACTACTTCACATTGTAGATATAAGCTAAACACATCTAAATGAACTTTTTTAAAATTAATTTTTGAATAGATCCAGATAAAACTAGTCCATTCGTATGTCTAATTCCAAAATAACATATGTGAGTATATTATTGGTTCAGACAAAACGTGATGTATCTAAAGCTGTTGGTAGTACACTACAAGTAAATCAGTTTATAATGGCCTTGTTTATAAAAGATAAGTTTCCAATTAAATGATACTTTATGAAACTACAAAAATCACAATTTTACGTGAATTATTCGAAACTATTTACAATAAATCGTACGTTTGTTAATCACTTGATCTATACAAGTTAACAATTTATTGTTTCTTAACTAGGTTTCGAAGAGAGTGGATACATCTTACATCTTACATCTTTAGCTAAGAACATAAAACTATGATTCCTTTTCTATGTTCTTATAGCTAAAGATGAAGTTTGGAGAGATTACTTGATAAAATTAAAAACCAAAATTCTCTCTGGAAAAGAAAAAATAAACACACTCAAAACAATCCTCCATTGAAGACTCTCTCATCTCCACCATAAAACAAGCACAGTCTGCAGTGTTCCATCTGAAACAAGCTTTTGAAATCAATGCCCAATCCATATTTGAGTACTCTGTAAACACTAATCTCTCCTTCATATCAACTCCTAAGTTTGGTGTTTGCTATTTCTTACTTCTCAGATGTACATTAGAATTTCTCCATTCTAAAACTTGTTAGCTGTCTTAATATCACCAGTTTTCTCACAGATCATCCCAGCTTCACTTCTCTATAAACGACAAACCACTAAGATGTTCCCAAATCTGAATTACAACTCTATATTAGGGTGCAAATTTTGGGGAAATTTGAACTTTTTCACAAACTCTTTTTTTTCCCTAGAAAAACTCATAGTATCTAAAACAAAAATATGAATGAATCAAAAGTAGGGTAGAAAAAAATGAATTAATCAAACAAATTCTAAAATCTAAACAGTGAACTCTTATCTCTAAGCTCCAAACTCTAAAAATTAAACACTAAATCCAAAAACTAAAATCTAAGCCCTAACTTCTCCTCAAACCTAAATTCTTCACCTCAAAACCTACATATATATATATACCCCATATATATACTATATATGTGTCTGTATGATATTCTACAGAATTAAGTTATTTCTTTTACAGCTTGAATTTCAAATTAAGAAAAAGATTTATCAAAAGTATTCTTTTAAAAATTATTTATTATTTCACTATATAACATTACTATAATAATATAAATTCATATCAAAATGCTATAATTTATACGGTTTTGCGTATAAATTAGTTGGAGGCATATATTGTAGTGGATTAGTGGCACACTGTAAATAAGAACAACCCTTGACTAATAGCTAGGGACGTCTAAAATCAAATTTCAAAACACGACAAATCTTTTTCACACATCTTCAATTTGTACCAGAAACGAACTCAGGTTACATTAAAGCCTCTCCTTTTCTTTTGACAAAACCCTAAAAAAGGGGTAATGTATCATTATGATTAAATTTATTCCCTATCTATAGTGTACTTTAACCGGTCACAAAGTTTATAATTCCACAAAAAAAATATAAATTAAAATCTGATTTTTATTTTCATGGCATGTAGGAAGAGTTAACACAACTAGCTGGACAAAAAGAAAACAAAGAAAAAAACAAATCTGTAAAAATTACTGTACACTCAAGAACAAAGGAAACAAATCCTGACTCTTAAAAGTCTGATAATTATTAGTGAAAAAGGAAACAAATCCTTTCACATATCGTTCTCTGTTGTTGAATTATTATTTTTTGGACTTTTTCTCAATTTTATGGGCCATTGTAATTTATACTTGTGGAGCCACATACGAAGGTAACTACTTGTGTTTTCTATACGTAGTAAGAAGTATTCTCTAAGATTATTCTATAAGTAGTTTGAGTTTGAGGCTAATCTCACTATATAAGTTCAGAAACCATTATCAGATCTGGAAACCCTAGAAAAACTTGTAAGCTCCTAGTCTACAAATTTACCTGTAAATTGAGTGAAAGAGGAAAAACATTTTACTTAAATCAGATCTTTCTCAAGCAGAGATCTTCAATAAGCAGAAGACAAACTCATGTGTTATCACTTTAGACTTTAGATTTTTTCTTGTTATACATATCTTTCATGTATATATATGCCATCAAAATCTCTATATAGCTCTTTTTTCTTTCTCTAATTCTCTCTTTCTGATTATGTGAAAGTTGTGGTTTTGTTTGTTAAGAAAAGCATATTTTAGGTTTTGATTTCCTTGATTATTCAAGCTTTCTCTAAGTTCGGTATGTCTTCATCTAACAATGTTTACAGTGATGACGGAAATTACAACAATGGAGTGTATCCACTCTCTTTTTACCTTTCTTCAGTCTCTGGCCATCAAGCCATCAATTGTAACCCTTTACAACCATCAGTTAACAGCATCTCCAGCCCAAATGGTATCAGCAATGCCTGACTCTGTGGCCAATTACACGGTGTTTAACTCGAACAATCCTTCGGTTCAGCAAGGTTTCGAATTTCCTGAGGTGTCGAAGGAAATCAAGAAGGCGGTGAAGAAGGATAGGCATAGCAAGATTCATACTGCACAAGGCCTAAGAGACATGGAGGGTACGACTTTCTATTGGGATTGCTCGTCAATTCTTCGATCTCCAAGATATGTTTGAGGGTTTGATAAAGCCAGTAAAACGTTAGACTGGCTACTCAAGCAATCAAGAAAAGCTATCAAAGAGGTTGCTCAAGCAAAAAAGCTCAACAATGATGATGAAGATTTTGGAAATTATGGAAGTTATGTAAATGAAAAAGAAGATGAGGAGGATGAGGATGGTAGTAATAGATTTTTGAATGGTTTGAGTCCCCGACTCATTCGAAAAAGAATTGGTGAGTGAGGTCAAGAAGGCAGAGAAGAGAAAGGAAGAAGAGTGATTTCAGCAACATATCATCAAAGGGATCAATAGGAAAAGGAAAGGAAAGAACAAGAGAGATGGCTTATGATAATCCTGAAGCTGTCTTAGATATCACATCACACAATCTGAAATCATGGACCCACTCAAGAGGTCAATAATCTTCAATAAAGGAGAAGAAATGACAAATTATTTCTACAAGGAAGCAATTGAGGAGTTTGATAATGAAGAATCAATCTTAGCCAAGATGAAGATGGGCCAAAGTTATAATCAACATTATGGGACATTTATGTCGGTAGATCAGAGTTCTAGCAGCAACTATAATACCATTCTGCCTCTCAAATTTTGGATTATAACTATAATCAAAACCCTTTTGCTGATGACAAAACTTCTTATTCAGTCACCGACACCAATTTCTCCAGAGGTACAGTTTGGATTCAGATTCACCATTAATTTCTGATTCATATGTCTTTGCATTCAATGATCTCTTGAAATTTTTCTGGCAGGTTTCCTATAAATATTGATATTTCCCAAGAACTATAGGCATCACCTTTAAACATGTAAGCCAAAATAATCCTTTATTCTTCTCTTGAATGTATACTAAATCTGTAGTTATGTATGTTCTTCTAAACATATATATATATATATATATATGTTATCTGATCTTCTGTTACGTTTTATGTTTACCTTGAAATGTCTTAGCTACAGTTTTGTAAATGGTTTTATATCAATCTTTGATGTATTTTGGCGATCTTAATTATATCATACTTCATAAGTGTCTCTTTAAGACCAAGTCATTTTCAGTTCTATGTTTCACATAGAGCTCCACTTTAAAATTTGTTCTTCAAACGAAATGCATGATGTTGAATATATTATATATTGACAATCGTATACAAGTATGAGTTACATTGCAGTTTGAGATCGATGAAACTTAAGGTATGTGTGAGGTGTCTATATGAGTCCTTAGTTGTGATTTTGGCCATCTGATATTTGAGAAATATTCATCCTACTTTTTATAGTAGTCAATTTCTATGGTATACTTTTATATATTCTCTTTATTCGGAGGATATATTTTGCAATGATGGTTTTGAAAGCGAATGCTAATTGGTTTTCTACAGGAAAAAAAGATTTCACTTCTACATTTTCCAATACAATATGTGCATTTATCGCGTGTAGTAATTAAACTTATTCTACTAAAGATGTCAGTGAATATATTTAATTGTAGTAGGTATTGAAAGAGATCGAACTCAATGTTTTGAAGTAATGGAAGTAGTTTATTATAAAAGACTTATAGAACATAAGGGTAGATAATCAATCCATGTGTTGTGAATAAAAAATTATTTTATATATTAGTTTACGATATTTAATTTTCCACTTTTAGATTTGGAACTATATAAACTTAATTTACTTTACTAAATTGTAAAACGCTATTTAACTCAAAACCAATTAATTATAAGTATAATGACCATATACAATATGTTTTATAGATTATAATAATTTAACTTCATCTAACAAACCCTAAATTCTTTTCGACAACTTAGTCTCTTTTAAACTTGTTATTTTGTAGTATTTTAGTTGGTTTGATAGCATCAAGATAAGAAATTGAGTCAAGATCATATTTAAGGGTTGAACATTCACGTTGGAGCTATCAAGATAATGATGATCAATATATAAAGTTTGTTTTTAATACTGGAAGGTTTTTAATCTGATCAGAAATAGACTCATACACAGTACTTAGAACCACACATACGAATCATATAGTGCGTGCGTATCAGTTTCAACTTTCAAGTATAATAAGTTATACATATATACATCATATTTAGAATTTTATATGTATCCATCGTTTTATTTTAAAACAGGAATTTAATAATCTAATCCTAATAGTTCAATTTTGAAGATCATTATGTGAATTTACGTTCATATATAGGATTAATAACCAAAGAAGTCATAGAAAATAAGAAATTAAATTTAGTTAGCACTATAAAAGTAAAGTATATTCAATCATACACTAGAATAGTAAAATTTGACAGTAAAACAACCATACAAATAATTTTATTCCTTTTATGTGGAACATGAGGGATAGACTCAACAAGTGATATTTATTTTGTAAAACAAAACAAAAAACTGTATTTTTCAGTTTACGAAGCAACACAAAAATGTGGTAATTACATAAGATATAAATGTTATCACATGTGATTTTATTGATTTTTGGACAACATTCAATCATGTGAAATGAAAATTCTCAAACTTCCATCATCTAGAAATCAAGTGGGCATGGTGCTGGTTGAGCTAGTAGTAACATACTATTTAAGTTTAAATTTTTCTTAAAACTAAATCACAGTCATATAATTAAAATCTCACATAGCTCGTTAGATCGAAAATCAGGTGAAATAAAAATTCTCAAGATTTGCTTAAGAACTTGTGATGTTTGTTGAACCGAATTATTA
>JAKUCM010005132.1:0-24281 GCA_023374145.1 Lepidium sativum
AAAAGAGAGAGAGTTCAAAAACTGTGTTAAATCTCTTTAACAGTCTGTTAATTGCATAAGGATTTGTGAAAGAAAATCTTGTACATTCTTCATTAAAATTTCAAGAACAGAGTTCATATCATATATATATAAGAAGAAAATTAAACAAATGTTAACCGGTACATAAGTAAACCCCCGGTTAACTAAACAATCCTATTGTAAGCAACTAAACCAACTTTTAAACCAAATCATATCCTAATACCCCTCCTCAAGATGATACCGTTATTGAAACGAGTGACATCTTGCTTCTCAAATTGTGAAAAAGACAAGGTGCAAGTGCTTTGGTGACACAATCTGCAATCTGGTTATTGGATCTGACGTGTAATGTCTTTATCAAGCCTCTGGTGACTGCTTCTCTAACTCTATGACAGTCCAGCTCAACATGTTTAGTTCTCTCGTGAAAGACGTCATTATTTGCAATATGTATTGGTGCAGTTGAATCACAATAAAACGGGACAGGTTTGTGTTGAGGAACATCAAACTCTTTGAGAAGATTGACCAGCCATGAGACTTCATTGACTCCATACCTCATGGCCCTGTACTCATCTTCCGCTGATGATAACGACACTGTTTCTTGCTTCTTGGAATTCCAGGATATGAGAGAAGGACCGAGGAACATGCAATATCTCGAGGTTGACCTCCGAGTATCCGAGCATGAAGCCTAATCCGCATCAGTGAATGCCTTGAGAACCAAATCTGTCTCTGTTGGGTAAAGTAAACCAAGTCCAATGGAATTCTTCAAGTATCTTAACACGTTGTAGGCAGCTTGCAAAAGGACGAAGAAAATTTGGTGAAGTCGTCGCACTCCACACCTCAATTTTTTGTTTATAAATTGATCTTGTAAATTCATTTTTGACAATATTATGTGTTATTAAATCTTCTACTTTGTATTGCTTTAAATATTTTTTTGTACAAGTACAACAAAGGTTAAATGCTACACAGTTAGTTTAGAGTGCTATGAAATGAGTACTTATAAAGGAAACTATAGGGAGTGGATTAACAAAACAATTCTGCTCGAAGTAATGGAATCTGTAAAGATAAAGTTAGAGCGATATGATAGCTCTATTTATTGAAAATTAATATGATATTTAAATCAATATGCTGGAATTGTCAAGGCATTGGGAACAAAGTGACCATTAATTATCTCCGGGATATGTGAAAAAAGCACAGATCTGAGTTTTTGTTTCTCTCAGAAACAAAGAATAATCTGTTTCTGTTAGAAAAAATAAAATCACATTTGGGATTTAAAATATGTGTCTACAGTAGAACCGATCAGATTAAGTGGTGGGTTAGCACTCTTCTACTCGGATAATCACCCTGTAGATATAAATTACAAGGACAAAAATATGATAGATATTACAGTCGAAATTGAGGGAACAAAAACGTTCATCACTTTTGTATATGGGGAACCGGTCAAGAACCGTCGAGATTATGTCTGGGAACGCCTGACTAGAATGGGGACTACAAGATCATCCCCTTGGTTGATTATGGGAGATTTTAATGAGTTAACCGGGAACCATGAGAAACAAGGGCGATCTATACGACATGCATCCACATTCCAGAGTTTTAATCAGATGATTAGGGATTGTGGTCTAATAGATTTCCCAAAACTGGGGAATACCTGGTCATGGAGGGGAGTTCGAAATTCTGGGATTATATGATGCGTTTTAGATAAAGCTTTCGGGAACATAGCCTGGCACGATCTGTATCCATTATCTGAAGTGAAATATTTGGAAATGATTGGCTCGGATCATAGGCCAATACTTGGTCGGTTTAGAGATCAAGTTGGTAAACCGCGACATAATTTTATGTTTGATGGTCGTTGGATTGGCAAAGAGGGGTTAATAGAAGTAGTTGAAAGATGCTGGCGTCGATTGGATGCAAGACGGGATGTGTCTTTCTCGAGTAAAATAAAGTTGTGTCGTAGAGAGATTTCACATTGGAGATCACAAACTATACCGTCTGGCCGTCAAAAATTGGAGGATCTAAAGAGGATATTGGATGACCGCAAAAGCTCAGTTGACAATGATCATGTGGGTATATTGGAAGCAACAATTAATTTGAAACATGCATATGAGGAGGAAGAAGTTTACTGGAAACAAAAAAGCCGAAATAAATGGCTGAATGAGGGGGACGAGAATACTAAATTATTTCATGCTCAAACGCAGCAGCGTAGAGCACGAAACAAGATTGTGGGATTGGCAAAGAGGGGTTAATAGAAGTAGTTGAAAGATGCTGGCGTCGATTGGATGCAAGACGGGATGTGTCTTTCTCGAGTAAAATAAAGTTGTGTCGTAGAGAGATTTCACATTGGAGATCACAAACTATACCGTCTGGCCGTCAAAAATTGGAGGATCTAAAGAGGATATTGGATGACCGCAAAAGCTCAGTTGACAATGATCATGTGGGTATATTGGAAGCAACAATTAATTTGAAACAGGCATATGAGGAGGAAGAAGTTTACTGGAAACAAAAAAGCCGAAATAAATGGCTGAATGAGGGGGACGAGAATACTAAATTATTTCATGCTCAAACGCAGCAGCGTAGAGCACGAAACAAGATTGTGGGATTGGCAAAGAGGGGTTAATAGAAGTAGTTGAAAGATGCTGGCGTCGATTGGATGCAAGACGGGATGTGTCTTTCTCGAGTAAAATAAAGTTGTGTCGTAGAGAGATTTCACATTGGAGATCACAAACTATACCGTCTGGCCGTCAAAAATTGGAGGATCTAAAGAGGATATTGGATGACCGCAAAAGCTCAGTTGACAATGATCATGTGGGTATATTGGAAGCAACAATTAATTTGAAACAGGCATATGAGGAGGAAGAAGTTTACTGGAAACAAAAAAGCCGAAATAAATGGCTGAATGAGGGGGACGAGAATACTAAATTATTTCATGCTCAAACGCAGCAGCGTAGAGCACGAAACAAGATTGTGGGATTGGCAAAGAGGGGTTAATAGAAGTAGTTGAAAGATGCTGGCGTCGATTGGATGCAAGACGGGATGTGTCTTTCTCGAGTAAAATAAAGTTGTGTCGTAGAGAGATTTCACATTGGAGATCACAAACTATACCGTCTGGCCGTCAAAAATTGGAGGATCTAAAGAGGATATTGGATGACCGCAAAAGCTCAGTTGACAATGATCATGTGGGTATATTGGAAGCAACAATTAATTTGAAACAGGCATATGAGGAGGAAGAAGTTTACTGGAAACAAAAAAGCCGAAATAAATGGCTGAATGAGGGGGACGAGAATACTAAATTATTTCATGCTCAAACGCAGCAGCGTAGAGCACGAAACAAGATTGTGGGGGCTGATAACTAATCAGGATGTTTGGGTCAAAAAGGAAGAAGATATCTTCTTAGAGGCGTCCCGGTATTTCGTGGAATTATTCGATAGTCAAGGGATTACTTTACAAAGTTTAGACATAATAGATACACAGATTACAGATGATGATAATCAATGGCTGACGAGATTGGCTACTGAGGAGGAAGTTAAGTCATCGCTGTTTTTAATGGACCCTAGGAAAGCTCCAGGACCAGATGGAATGACTGCTTTGTTCTACCAGTTTTCATGGGAGATCATAAAAGCAGATTTACTAGCTCTTGTTAACAAGTTCTTGACACAGGGATATTTTGATAGAAGCTTGAATAAGACGAACATATGTCTTATCCCAAAAATATCTCGTCCGACAAAAATGGCGGAATTTAGACCAATTAGCTTGTGTAATATTGGCTATAAAGTAATATCTAAGGTCTTGTGTTTACATCTAAAAAAGTTTTTACCTAGATTGGTATCCGAAACGCAGTCTGCTTTTATTCCTGGGAGGCTGATCTCAGATAATATTCTGATTGCCCAGGAAGTCTTTCATGCCTTAAATACGAATGGGGCAGTTAGAAGCAAGTTCATGGCCATCAAGACAGACATGAGTAAAGCATATGATAAGATTGAGTGGGAGTATGTGGAGGCGATGATGCGAAAAATGGGATTTTGTGATAAGTGGATACGATGCATTATGTGTTGTCTCACGACTGTGGAGTATTTTGTTATTATTAATGGAGTGTCAGGAGGCAGCATTATCCTGAAGCGGGGTTTGAGGCAAAGGGACCCCCTTTCTCCATATATATTTATACTTTGTACCGAGTGGCTAGTTAGGAAATTGACTGTGGCGGAGAATGCCAAGCTAGTCACAGGGATATCGATCGCAAGGTCGAGCCCATCTATCTCTCATCTGTTATTTGCAGATGACAGCTTATTTTTCTGCAAGGCTACAGTCGAAGAGACTATACACATTTTAGACATATTAAAGGAGTATGAGATGATGTCGGGTCAACAAATTAACTTTGGAAAATAATCTATCCAGTTTGGGAAGTTAATTCCCCAATCTGTTAGAGTAGAGATCCAACAGGTTTTGGGGATTCATAATCTGGGAGAGATGGATATGTACCTAGGGATCCCATAAAGTTTAGGCGGGGCCAAAACAAGAGTGTTTGCTTATATACGTGAAAAGTTACAAGCCCGGATTGGAAACTGGTCAACAAAGTTTTTGTCGAAAGCGGGTAAAGAGGTTTTGATCAAGTCAGTTCAGACAGCATTACCCACGTAAGTGATGTCCTGTTATAAACTGCCTAAGGGGATTATTCAGAGTTTGACCTCTGCTATAGCGAATTTCTGGTGGACATCCTCGGGCTCCTCGGGGGGGATTCATTGGCGAAAATGGCATGAATTATGTAAATCGAAGCTAGAAGGTGGTTTGGGTTTTCGGGATCTGGAGTCTTTTAACACGGCTATGCTGGGAAAACAGCTCTGGCGGCTTCTAGATCATCCGGACTCGCTTCTGGCTAGAGTTTTCAAAGGCAGATATTATAGAGACCAAGATTTGTTGGAGGCCCAGATAAAATCGTTGTCCTCGTATGGTTGGCGCAGTATCATGTTAGCCAAGTGTCTAGTTATGATGGGAGGGGTAAGGAAAATTGGAAATGGTAGATCGATACAGGTGTGGCGGGATCCTTGGATACCGGATCTGGTTCCCCGGCCAGCTACCGTGAAGACCGTAATTCTTTTTCCCGAATTGACACTCGATCAATTTATCGACCAGGGGGCGGGAAAATGGAAAGAGATATTGGTCCACCAGTATTTTCACCCGGATGATGTCAAGTTGATTCTAGGAATCCCCGTTCCGAGGACGAGAAATCCAGATACATGGGGTTGGCATTTTAATACTACGGGAAGGTATTCAGTAAAATCTGAATATCAGGTGATCGAACATATGGTCACCTCAGAACATCATCGGATGGGGCCAACTTTTGGGGCTTTGTACAAAAACATCTGGGATCTGAATTGCCCAAATAAGATCAAACATTTTTTTTGGTAAGCTCTGTCAGGTTATATGGCAGTTTATGTTAACATGGCAAAAAGAGGGATGTCAGGGGATACTCTTTGCACCAGGTGTACTGGAGATCAGGAATCGATAAATCATGTCCTGTTCCTCTGTCCACCGGCCCTCCAAGTATGAGCATTATCGAGTATACCGTCAGCGCCGGGAATTTTTCCGGGAAGCTCGGTCTGGTATAATTTTCATTATTTATTTGAGTTTCACAAGGGAAATGGGATCTCACATGTATTCCCATGGATACTATGTCATATCTGGAAAGGGAGAAATTCGTTTTGTTTTTCCAATAGAGATATAGACCCCCTGGAAACTCTAGGTAAAGCAGTAAGCAATTACTCAGAATGGAAATGTGCACAATTTGGGTGTCAGAGCCGTAGATTGTCTTTTCGAAAAAATTCCCTCGTAAGGAAATCTAGCATCGCTCTCCCAACCACAGCCAATCTGCAGTTCACAGGCTACAAGTGTTTCGTGGATGCATCCTGGAAGCATACTGATCTCTACTCTGGTTTAGGTTGGTATTGCTTTACAGATTTAGTGGGAGGGGAGAACATGGGGGCCAAAAGCATCGCTAGAAGTCTTTCGGCCCTTCACGCGGAGATAGAAGCGGTGTTATGGGCGATGGAATCTCTCTTAGCCATACACATTACAGAAGTGGAGATCATGACAGACTGTGCGATGGCGGCTAGAATCTTGGATTCACCGGGGGGTTGGCCAGCATTTTCACCGTATCAGGAGGAGTTTGAGCGGCTGCGAGGATCTTTCCACGCTTTCTCCTTGGCAGTTATCCCACGCCAACTGAACCATAAGGCGGATTCTTTAGCACGAAGAGCCAGGGAGTTCATTTACGATCGATGACATTTTTATCTCAGTTTCTATCTTCATCTTTGTCTTCATTTTTAATGCCGTTGTCAAAAAAAAAAAAAAAAAAATTTTATAATAAAATTCATATAACGTTTAAAACTTTTTGCTTATTTATTTTTCAATAATATAAATGACAACTTTATTTTCCAATTTTCATGTTTAGGCTATGGCTTGGTACAATACCCGAAGTATAGACTCGCCCGACACCAAAGATAACAAAAATAACCAGAGGTTATTTATTAATTATAATGTAAATATTAATATTTTTTAATTATTAATTTTAAATGTGTTGTCGTTTTCGGTCCGAAATTTGACCTGCAGTCTCTTGTTTCTGATAGATTCTCTCACTCTTTGCGCTTCTTTTACAGACTCTTCACTCTCCTGCAGGTTAATGCTGTGTCTTTACTTAACCTATTCATCTATTTTATTCTTTTTCATTTTTTTTAATTAATTACTTAGAAACCATATATTTTCTTAAATTTTTTTTGAAAATAGTATTTTGAAAAGTACTTCAGATTTCGGTATTTTTTACTTGTTTAAAAAGTTATAAAAAATTAATTTATGAAAATAAAAATCACAAAATTATTGTCATCTTCACTTATATAGAATTCTTTGATGTTTAGTGTTTTGTATAAGAGTATGATTTTATTAGTTTAAAAAACATAAAAATACCTAGATTCATTAACGCTTTTTTTAAAGCTATTTGAAAAAATATACAACATAGCTAAAAATTTATATAAAGTTCATTTTTGGGTCAAATTTGTTCTTTTCTTTTTTTATAAAAAAAATACTAAAAATTAATATAAAGACTTTCTACAACTTTACCATTTCAGAGTTCCTTCTTCAACCCTTTCGGTGTCTCTCCTTCTTCTTCAACAATGGCATTGATGCCATTGTACTTACAAGCACCACCAAATACAGAAGTGGTTCCACAACACTCATCTTCAACCTCTGGCCATTCAAACATCGGCCCATTTATCGCAGTCCTTATAATCGTCACCATTCTCTGTATTGTCGCTAGCATTATTGGAAGGCTTTGCTCTGGCACAACAATAATAGGTTATGGAGATTACGATATGGAAAGATGGGCTGAGACAAGATGTTCTTCTTGTATTGACGGTCAAATCATTCCTCAACGGCCATCACCGTCGTCTCCTCTGCCGTCTCAGCCTCAGGTTCATCAGTCTTTGCACGACACTTCCTCTGAATCTGAAGGACACGTGGCAGATCTAGATGAAACTGATGGAGAGAAACAAGAGTCTTTAGACCATGAAACTCAACCACAAACATCATCATCACCACATCATTCTTCATAATTTGTCTTTATTATTCTTTCTTTTTAAAATTTGGAGATTTGGTTAGCCAAATGTAATTGAACTTTTTTTTTTACTAGTTGGATCCCAAAGTCGTCAAAATTATTGAAAATGGTACTCTCGATAATTTATCTATTATTCTTTGCTTTTTTAAGAATTTGTTGTATATCGAAAACATTAAAAAAAAAACATTCAGAAGATAAAATTAAGAGTTGACGAATTTTTCCCCTTTAAACTTATCACTTTTTCACCTTTTAAGCACGAACTATTTGATTCTTTGTTTTGTGTCAGTAACTTTTTTCATACACCATCTTGTACAATATATAAATATAACTACGCACGCAATCAAACATAAATAAACGATTAACCGCGGTCTAAGAGTTGCGTTTAGAATGGAAACGACGTCGTTTTGGCTAATTTTTTGACTTACTCCAAGAGCCAAAACGATGCCGTTTCATGTTTTGAAAAAATCAAAACAAAAACGAATTCCAATTTGGGGATTTTTGGAGAAATTAGGATTCTTGAGTGTGATTGGGGTTTGAGGATAATGAGCGCCAGTTCGTTTAATTGGGGTATTTTTTGGCCTGACGAGTGCATCTCAAGAAGGAGGAACTAGCGAAGATCCTGATTATGTCGTTCCTGAGATGGAGCCTAGGAGTGAAGAAGATGTTGAGATGGAGAACGAAGGAGACGATGAGCTAAGTGACAGCAAGGAGGAAGAAGGCAATGACGAAGAAGTCGAAGATGAAGGCGATGATACAGAAGTTGAAGACGAAGGCAATGGTGAGGTAGGAGACAGAGACAACGAAGCATAAGAAGATGTCTTGGAAATGTTTGATATGAAATAGAGCTGTGAGTAAGGATAAGAAAATTCGGAGATCTCCACATGGAAAGTTGGGTATTGGTATGTATTTCTTGATAATTAATGAGTTCAAAGAAGGTATACTAAGCTATGCTTTGAAGGAGAAGTGGAACATTAAGCAATATAGGTGGAAGAAAGATTAGTTGAGTTATAGGTGTGCTCAACTGAATGAATGTAGATGGAAAGTGTACTGCTCTTATGAGAAACCAAAACAAATGTGGGTAGTGAAGACAAAATGTGGTTTGCACACTTGCTTGCCTACAAATAGATGCATACTGTTGAAGAGTTTGGTGATTGCAAGACTCTTTCTAGATAAGATGAGACGCAACCCGCATTTCTACCCTCTTGACATCTAAACTTGCATTAAGGAGCAATGGGGAATGCATTCAACTATAGGACAATGTCAGAGAGCAAGACTGATATCGTTGAAGTGGCTAAAAGAAGAGTACAATAAGCAATTTGCTCACCTTAGAGGATACGCGAACGAGCTCCTGAATTCCAATCCTTGATCAACGGCTATTGTCGACACCATATCTAATGCTGCAAAAGAAGACATATTCAACAGGCTATATGTGTGTTTAGGTGCAATGAAGTCCTCATTCTACTATTGTAGACCAATTATTGGTATATATGGCACCTTCTTAAAGCAAGCAGTAAAAGGTTGTCTTATAACTGCAAGTGCACATGATGCAAATAATCAGATCAACCCTATTGCTTGGGCAGCTGTGCAGACAGAGAATGGAGACAATTGGGACTGGTTTCTCAAGCAACTGAAATTTGTTTTGAACCTAAACGATGGTACATCTTATGTCATAATCTCATATAGATCAAAGGCGTATTTCAGCTGAGAGAAGCCAATGTACTCGTCAAAAAGACCTTCGAAGTTGCATCCGATGGCCAGACACTCGATCATCTTCATAACGTACACGCCACAGTCGCCTGACCGTTTATTATGTGGTACGCCCTTAATCACACGCACAATCTTATATTGAGCCGCGCTAATGTGTTGTCGCATCTCCTTGGGTGAAAAACACTTGATCATCTTCAGAATCATCACGGCATATGCCCTACAAAAAATGAGAACCATGTAAATGAACTCTACTACACATGTAAATGAACTCTACCACACTACAATCGATCTCTACCAAACGCCAGACTAACTCTTCCACACTACAACCTAACTCAACAACACTACAAGCCAACTCTACCATATTACAATCTAAGTCTACCAAACGTCAGACTAACTCTACCACACTACAACCTAACTCTACCACACTACAAGCCAACTCTATCACACAACAATCTAACTCTACCAAACGTCAGACTAACTCTACTACACAGAATCCAACTCTACCATACTACAACCTAACTCTACCACAGTACAAGCCAATTCTACCACACTACAATCTAACTATACCAAATGTAATTTGAGTAACTCTACTACACGGAAAATGAACTACACCATAAGGTAAATGAACTCTACCACATATGTATATGAACTCTACTATACTGAATTTAAGTAACTTACTTGCATGACTCTCTCACTGCAGCAACGAGATTGCAAGATGGGTCGGGATCGTATATGCGAATCTTCCCTTTGTTCAGATTAAATTCCACGGCCACCCATAAAGGTGGAGACTTCACTTAGTAAAAGAAACCACTTAACACACAAAAAATGACCACAATCTCAAGTGTGAAGAAACACCAACTTGTGGTGTTTCTACACTAACAAGACTTGATAAATCCGAGACTATTATTTATTAGCTCGGCTTTACCAAGAACATAATGTCTAGGTTGGATCTAGTCCAAGCAAAGCATCACAACACTTATAGTTTGTATGCTAAGGAAGTCTTGGATCTAAGAACCATTCGTCTAGAACTTAAGAATAAATGAACCAAAATGGCCTTCCCGCGGTCCGTGACCTCCGTCTGTTGATTTTGTGGTCCAAAACGTTAACTTTTCCAAGAATATCCTTTTATGACCTTTTCTTGATTCCTTGATGATTTGGTGACCTTTGTTGGTCCTTGAAGGCCATTTTCCTCCTTCTTTGAGCTCCTTAAGGTGGTATTTGGTCTTGTCTTCATGACTTCAGCCTTGAGTCTCCTTTGATCTTTCTTTTGACCTTGCGGTCTTCGGCCTCTTCGGCCTTTTCCCTCTAGTCTCTTTGATATAGACTAATAACACAGTGGAAGTTGTTAATATTATGAGGGATGTAGATCGTGTTTACATCTCTCATTAACTTCTTGTTAGTGGCACAAAATGTGGATGAAATGCTGTCAAAGACATCTTTAAACCCACCAGACCACATAAACTCATCCTCCTTTCCCACGTAATCCCTTTTGTAAGTGTAACACCAATAACCATTAAACAGTGGCTCCAAGAAAGCAAGCCGATTACTCCTGTATGGGATTGGAGCTTGCAACGATCTTTGCCGAAAGAGATTCATCCTGAAGCCAATATGCTGTAATAACATAACTGTATTAGTGCTCTAATTGAACTCTACTACAACAAACTTTACGTCAAAATACACTTAAACTTACGCAATCGTGTAGCCAACCATATTGAGGGACAAGCCACTTCTCTTTTGAGGTGATCAAGCGGAGAAAGATTCCGCATTTGGACTCGGGTTCCCGTCGACCGTAAGTTATCTACAGAATTTAACATATTTGTAAATAATCGATGAATTTGTATGCAACACAGCAATCAGACCAAAACGATCATAGACACTACGAGAATGAACCACATTCTTATGAATCCTCTTGACAATGGAACATCCTACGAAAGAGGATACCTATAAGAAGAAGAAAAAAGAACGGTAAATAATCTATACTATAAGATATAATGAACTCTACTAAACGGTAAATGAACTATACTATAAGATAGAATGAACTCTACTAAACGGTAAATGAACTCTACTACCACACTACAACCTAACTCTACCACACCACAAGTTAACTCTACCACACCACAAGCCAACTCTACCACATTACAACTTAAATCAACCACACGACAAGCCAACTCTACCACACTACAACCTAACTCTACCAAACGTCAGACTAACTCTACTACATGGAATACAACTCTACCACACTACAACCTAACTCTACTAAAAATGAACTCTACTATACTTGAATATGAACTCTACCATTCGAGTAAATGAACTCCACTACATTTGAAGTGAACTCTAGCATACAGTAAATGTACTCTACGTGGTTCTAAGCGAGTACTCATGCCCAAGTCTCTTTCGGTAACATGACTAACTCCTCCTGTGTTTGTTTACCTTTTTTCAGGAGTATCCACCAGGTTTATGACACCAAGCTGTGACATTCCTGGCTTCAATTTTTCCACATCGTAAGGTGGTTCTTCTGGATTCTTAACAACCCGTGATAACGGTCTGAAAGGGTTGGATGTCTCCTGACTCTACAATAAATATAAAAAATGTCAACTCTATTTAACAAAACTATCAACTCTACCAATAAGATTTATTTATAACGGGATTACCTGAGTCGCTGGGATGGTATGTTTAATGCTGGCTTGGGACACTTGGCTGTCATCGAGGTGAGCATCCACATTTGTTGGTTTAATTGTATTACGCAACACCTGAACCTGCACTTGGTGTTTTCTCCGACTCCGAGTCCACCAGGCTAGGCCGCTCCCAAAGAGGTGTCTGCGAAGAGTAACAGTAATATGTTAGCTTAACAGATGGTAGAGTTGCTAATAGTGGTATATTTCATTTTTAAGATTTGGTAGAGATGTTTTGAACACAATAATTGTTTAGTAGAGTTAAACATGACACAACCAAACCATATATAAGCACTACCAAAGTTAACAACCCACAACTTTATGTTTATGTTCGTACAAATATGTATGTAATGTTAACAATAATTCAATGTTGGTACATAGGATAAATGAGTCAGAGTAAGTCTCATTCAAATAGAGCCTTACGTACCGATTTAAGTTCCTTATTATTAGGGGAGTTCAGAGTAATGTTTGTATCGCCTTCTATGTCATCTTTGCGATTCACATGGTCAGACGTTCGATGTCGTGGAGTTGTCTAACCTCCACCCTCATCCACATTCTCAGCCTTGTTATTCTCCAGGCTATAAACTTGTGGTTGCGCATTGGTCTCCTCTAGCCTAAGAATCCTCTCAAACATGGCTGTATTGTCTGAGGTGTTACGCTCCAACCTAATCATGCGCTCAACAAGCATTGTGGTCTCTGCCCTGATATCCAGCCTACTCTCCTCAAGACGATATATACGTTCAGCAAACACGTTCTGAACGTGTCTCATCCCTTCGAAGGCTCTGGTCATATCCCTAAGAGTGTCAAGTAATGCACTCGACTCCTCTGGCTTTCACTTTTTCTTTTTAACGACTCTCACCACATTCTTCAAGGTAGTGGAGTCTTCCATCTCTTTCTTCTTATGTCTCTTCACTTCTTTCTTGTGTTTTGTCTCTTCTTCCTTTTGTTTTTTCTCTTTCCCTTTCTTCACCTCCTCTTTTGAACTAGCACTACACTTGCTCATCCTCTCTTCGACATAAACATCTGCCTTCCTCTTATTACTTATGTCCTAGGCGGATTCAACTAGACTGGAGGCAAGTATGTCTCCAAGCATGGTGTCCACTTTGGGATCTGCAATATCGTCTGGCCATAAAGGCGTTATCTCCAGAGGTTGTGTAGTCAGCTGCTTAAGACGTACCTGGTAGACGAGAAGATGCAATTTATTAAACACAAATGAACTCTACCACACATAAATTACCTCCACTTAACTGTCAAAATAACTCTACTAAATGTAAATGAACTCTACTACACGTAAATGAACTCTACTATACTTCAAATAAACTCCAATGTACTTGAAATTGAACTTTATTATACGTAAATGAACTCTACTAGTAGCGTAAATGAACTCTACTATACATAAATGAACTCTATCAATCACATAAACCAACTCTACTACGAAAGCAATTTACCTTTCCATAGCTTCCTTGCTCCAACTTCACCATGTCCTCGGGTTCAAAAGTTTGTTTTTTGATTGGTCTTCATCTTAGAATGGGGACGTCACTTTCTCTTTGCTCCCAAAATATTTCAGCCACTATGGGGATGAACTCAAATGCCCATATCAGAAGTGCGTGCACAAACCCGTGTAGATGTAATTATTGGCCTTTTTGTACGCTGCAATTTTGATCGATTTGATCAGTTCTAGAAACGCCACTCTTCCCCATGGATGTCTGTCGAACATCTCAAAATCTGCAACCAACTTCGCAGCACTAAAAGGGAGCTTACTATTTGTGTGGCAGCCATAAACTCCTACTTTCAAAAACATTAGCAAGCCCACCATCTTTCTCTTCTCGAAAGACCACCCTCTACATCTCCCCAAGAGGTTTTTCAACTCTACCCATTTAGGGCCTTCACCAACCCCTAGACCAATATCTTCCCAAAACTCTCTGTGGGCTTCATCTGCCACATTAGAAGCCTTCTCGAACTTATCGCAATTAAGCTGTGTTATTTCCGCAAACTCGTGCAGAGAAAACCTCTTAGGCCGAGACCCAAACAACACCCACATCTCATACTTCTTCTTAATCACTAGTTGATTCATCAACATGTACTGTATTTGCCTCCCTATATAGTTGTAGTCGGAGTCTGCTAGCTTCAGAAAAATGCCTACGCAAGTGTTCTCCTTTATGTCTACGTATGCATCCTCACTAATACCCTTGATCATAATACTGATGTTTTTCAGATTGCAGAAATGGTTGATGCTTTGATTTTTCATCACCGGTAGACCGTGTGAGAACCTTCTTCAGGTACTTCTTGTTTGCCATATATAAAGATGAAAACAAACGATAAACACTAAAAAAACCAACTCCATTACATGTAAATAAACTCTACTACACGGAACTCAACTCTACCAAACGTTAGACTAACTCTATTACACTTCACCCTACAAGCAAGCCAACTCTACCACACTACAAGCCAACTCTACCACACTACAATCTAACTCTACCAAACGTCAGACTAACTCTAATCCAACTTTACCACACAAAAAGCCAACTCTACCACACTACAATCTATTTCTACCAAATGTCAGACTAACTCTACCACACGGAATCCAACTCTACCACACTACAACCTAACTCTACCACACTACAAGCCAACTCTACCACACGACAATCTAACTTTACCAAACGTCAGACTAACTTTACTACACAGAATCGAACTATACCCCACTACGACCTAACTCTACCAAACGTCATACTAACTCTACTACACTAAGTATATCTCTACTAAACTAAACCGATCTCTACTTCACCCTTACCCTCACAACTAATTACGAACTATATCACATTGGCTCAGACCGGGGAAGAACTCTACTTGACAAACACGCAAGAAGAAGATGAATAACAGAAACCCAAATGTCGTGAAATCGAGAAACCCAAATGTCACAAAACAAACCCATTATCTACGTAAACCATAAGCTCAAATGCCCTCACGAAAAAGAAGAAAAAGAAAAAGAGGAGAAGAGGAAGAAGAAACTTACCTTTTATAAATAAACAACACGACAATGAAGATGACAAGTACGAAGAAGAAGAAGACAACGCGTATGAAAAATAACAAAGAACACGTTGAGTTAGACGACGAAGAAAAGAAAGAGAGGTTAACGACAACTGTTTACAGTATAGTTTTATTTCTTTTTTCTTTTGTGAAATTAACAAGAGAAGAAGAAAACAGTTTTTGTTTCAAGACTGTAATCGTAATTACACCCTTGACTTTTTTTTTTTGGACAAAAAATATTTTGCTAATTACAGTATACTTTTGCTCTATTTAAACAATTCTTTCTTTATTTTATTGATTCGTTGATGCACAAAAATAAAATAAAACAATTATATACATCTATATATAAAGTACAATATATATTGTATGACAAGAGGACTACTTACATATATATTAATATTATATTACTAAATTACAATATTATATGACTAAGCACATATTAGATGACTATAATTTTAGAAACAAAATCATTGTAATAAAAAAGCGTACGTTCAAATAAATATTTTAATCATGTAAATATTTTTATAAATTATTTTTTTCTAACACTTTTGTTTCGTTATATTTATCTAAACAAGAAAATAAATTCACACATATTGAAAACACACATAAATTATTATTCTTTATTCTTTATTATATGCGTGAACTTCTCATTAAATTATCTTAACTCTCAATAAATGTAATTTTACACTCGTTTTCACTTATAAATAGATCATTTGGTAATTTCAAATTTTCATAGTCACTCGTTACAATATAACTCTCTCAAATTAACATCATTTTAAACAAGATGGAAACTTCTCACCTCTCTTTTTCAAAATTGGAAGCTGGTCCGTAAAATCAAAAAAATGGAGAGGTCATGAGGTTCAACATGTTGTATCTTAAGGAGGAGGTATAAGCACTTCAAAGAAATAAGTTAATTTAACTATTCAAATATGACATGTATTGTTTAATATTAACTCCAATACTTGCAGTCTATGGTCATGCAAGAATCTATTTATGTTCACAACCTACATAAACTCAAAAATCTTTAAAAAGAAAGAGCACTCTATTATATTAGTAGATTTGACATCATACGAAATAATCTTAATTTCAAATTGTGTGATTCAAAAATATCAGACCGATTCACCAACCTTACAATTTTCGTCGAAGTAATTGAAATGATATGTTTAATCCTCACGGAAATGTTCAGCTTTTATACCTACGTCGTAAATGGAAATGTGAAAAGGTATTATTGTAAACTGCTATAGAGCCAGATTTCATACAGTTCTGAATAATTCCATTCTATAAGATCTGAAAAAGTAAAATTGCCTTCTTATGTAACTACGCTCAAAATTAATGACCTCAATTTTGACTTTCATCAAATATCTATAACTAAGGGCTTACCAAATAAATCATTTTCTGTAATTGATTGAGTTCCGTTTATTTCATCCAGTATTTGTAAGACTCGGACCTAAACGAGATTTGATTGGTCAAAGGGCATGTCCTGTTCGTAAGTATTTATATTGATACATGTTTTTGTTTATTATTCTTACTAATACATATAATTGTTATTAAAATCAGACACCATATAACAACTTCTTAAAATTAACTTAATCTAATACTAATTCAATCCACCAATATTTAATAAACATATTTAATACTAAAATACAAATAACTTATCTAAAATTACGTTCATTATTCTACATATAAAACACTTATGAATATAAGAAAGCATTATTTATAATCACTTCATTTAATAATTCCAACAAAAAAATATTACAAGCAGACTAATATTTAATAAAATAATGTACAATTTTAAATATATAGTCAAAAATTTTAAATAAATTATACAATTGTTTTTTATATTTTATGTATAGTTAAACTCAACTTTTTATAAAATGGATGTTAATTATCTAAGCTAATTTGTATGATACAAAACTCATCTAAAGACGCGTCTCAACTAGTATTAAATAAAGGGGTTCGGTTCTCTTTCTGCTTGAAGACACCTCAGATATCAACTCAGTATCAAATTTTTATTCACCCACCACTAAAATCATTGTATTAATAGAGGTCATCTTTTCAAAACGCACCATAGGAATATGAATCGATGATTAACGATGTGCTTTATTTCTTGAAATATTGTATCCCCGATTGGAATTCTTACGTTTTAATAGTTGTCAAATCGCTGCACATACCCTCCCCTGAACCCTAGAATATTATAGTGAGACGAGAATCTTGGTAAAAATATGGAGAGATCAACATGTGAATTTAAAGCAATTGGTCTTCAGGCCTCTGTTTTTGGATTAAGCTTAAAGGCGATTGCTTGAACAGATAATATCAAGTTGTTATAATTTAGGAGTTATCTAAACTTATGTGTTTCCTAATTTATCTATACTAATAAAAGTAAGTTTTTGATACCTCTTAAGCCATCCACATCAGGTTTTTAATCTCTTCTAATGATGCCATGTAGCATAAATTTTCTAAAACAATTCTTAAAAAACTCACTTAGTGACCCACCTTTTAAATATCCCACACTCTACATTTAAGCATTAGTTCTATTAAAAAATCGATGGAAACTAAATGAACATTAATCCACAATATATTTAAAAGTTTTAAATGTTACTGAAATTAATCAAAAAAGTTTCTCTTCCAATTTTCTAACATTCCCTACTGCAAATATTTGTCTAATTCGTTTAATTTTTAGTGATTTCTTATATTTTCATTTGTCTCAAACTAATATGGTTCATGTGAAAAAACAACCCCTAGCGTTTCCCTAGAAGATCGTCAATGTCAAATATTCTCGACCCTTGCTCTATTAGGTACAACAATCTGAATACCTCTTTTTTTCTTTTTGTTACCCTTAAATTTGTTGTCTTCCTTTCTTCCTTTCGAGATTATACTGCTAAGCGGGTTTTGAAAATTGTTTGATTGATTTTAACATCTATAGCTTCCATATTTGTTCGTTTAATTATTACTTTACTATGAATTTTCACAGTGATCCAAACGAAACAACAACGGAGAGTAACCAAAAAAAAGTAAAAAATCATAATTCACAGATTGAATTTTACAACTTACATGTTTTTAGTGACCAATTTATATTAGTCCAAAAAAAAACTGACTAGCTTATAATATCATTTACTCAGAAATGTAACATCATTTACTTTCTATAAATCATGGATTATTTTTGTTAAAAGTTTCTTAAAAATACTTTTACATTGACATGTCATTCAATTTTTTTGTGCTGATACTTCAGAATATTTTTTATGTTAAAATTATTATATTATCTTTATACTATTAAACAACTAAGCTACAATAGATATATTATTTGATATATAAATACAAGCAAAACAAAAAAATCTATTAAAATGACATTGAAAATAGAAAACGATAGTATGATTTATGAATCAAAATCACAAACATAGAGAATTTAAAAGAAACAAAAGAATATGAATATATGACCAATGCTCACAACTATCTCGAATCTACAATTGCAGAATATTAGGCTTTCGATTTTGTATGTCTTGGTCTCTTTTTGATGTGCTTTTCCTTTTTCAAGCCCATTTTGTTTTAAAAAAGTTTCCTTATAATTTTTCTAAGCTTTTTAATAAGTACAAGAATAATATTAAAGGCATTGAATTCCTACTCTTTGACTCCAAGGTACATTGAAATCTATTTCTTCTAATTATACAACACTGATTTTTTCAAATCAATACGACTGCAGGGAATTGCAGTTCAAGGTTTTATTTTGGCAAACCGGGCAATTCGGTTTCAAGAAGAATTGATGATGACAACAATATACAAATTGAAAAACTTCATGGTCAATCCCAGCAAGAAGTACTACCGTGTCTCCGACTACAAACACTCCATCTGTTTCACAGACAAAACAACATTCCTCCTAGCACCACTCGGAGATCACATAATTGAAGAAGACAAGTTTAGACTAAAGACTTTACAAGAGTTTTATGCAATTGCTGACACCAACATTGACCTCTTCGGTAACCCAATACTTACCCATTTACAATACTTAGCACATAAACATCATGCCACACAAACTTACTTTTACGTCTTTTAGATGTCATAGGTGAGCTCCGCGTAATTTCAGGTGACAACCTCCACTTGACATCCACTAAAGAAATGACACCTCAAATACATGACATAAGACCAAGTAATAGAGTGTTTCTACACTTCCAACATCAAGAGTAAGCCCTCGCAAGCTTTACACTTAATATGTCTCTCTCTCAAGATAACGACCTAACATTTAATATTCAGTGATGACACAATCCGTGTTAGCTTATGGGGAAAAATTGCCAAAAAGTTAAGGACCCGACAGAATAACGCACACATCAAGCCAAAAGTGATTCTCATCACCACTGTGAACCCAAAATCTGTAGGAGGTATATTTGATTCCCTGTTAACTAATTCCAAATACAACTACAACTTATATTCGATCCCACTAAACACCTAATTTTCCTACAGGTACTGTAACCGTAAGCTCGACATCAGCTACCCGCCTCTTTTTTGACAATGACGTTGATGACACCAAAGGTTTTTTCAAAAGGTATATTCTCTGATGCTATTGCATGATTACCATCATTTCCCAATGATAGCCAAATCGACACTAACATAACAACAAAAACACATTTCAGCTTATCTCAAAGTGACAAAAAACCTCCGACTGTTTCAAGCGCATCATCCTCCATCACAAAACTGGAAACTGTGACTATCAAAGAATTACAACAGTATCTGCAAAGTGAAACTCCATAGGTAACTCCCTTTTCCAAACTGATAACCTTATAAGTTCTAAACTATGTAACACAGTCGTCAAGATTATTAATTACTTTCTAATGACAAACAAACAAGATGGCAAGATTTATCTATCTCGCTACAATAGATGCCATCGACGAACAATATGGTTGGTACTACATCTTGTGCAGTAGCTGTAACACAAAGTTGGGAAAATCCGACTCCTCATTCTACTGCAACATGTGTCTAAAATACAACAATGTCGACCTCATCAGGTTTGAACACTATGCTTTCATTTGAAAATGACATGTCAACCACAAACAGAAACTAAACAACAAATAATTGTATCCAAATGGATGTGTAGGTACCGCTTTGAAGTAAGGGTCTGTGACCACAACAAAGATGCAACAACATTTGTGATTTTTGATCGTGAAGGGACAAATTTTGTAGGACGGAAAGCTTCTGAAATTATAAACGCATTCATCGAGGTATATTCAATGTCCTTGCACCTCAAAAACACACCTACACCTTCCATACAAGTAATAACCAAACTTTGTTACCTTTTTACCCAGGGAGATGATAACACTGATGTCAATAAAACTCCTGAAAGTTTAAAACACATAATTGGCCAAACATGCAAATTCTAGATCAAAGTGTCAATGTACAACTTTCAAGGTTCACGTCAAACTTTCACTGTCTCCTGTATTATTCCGAACGACATTGGCTTGAACGACGAGGCGTCCGGAATAAACAACCTTATATCTGCTGACTATACAGTTCTTTCCAAGGCTCGAAACACACATCCAAACGAAAAATCCGATGAAGACGTGAAGAACAAGAAGCGCCCCCGTCTAGACAACTAAATCAGCTTATTCACCTCACATTACAAGTTGTTTATTTGATTTAATTTAAAACCATTCTCAATGTTACAAGTTTTGTCAATTTCCTGTCCCTCCATACTATTCACAAGTTCCATCTTATTTTCCCTTTTTTGGTTTAACGTTGCACTAATACGAGATCACCTTTCTATAAAATTACTTCCACTCAATATTCATTACTATCCAAATGTTGTGTTTTGTTGAATACACAGTACGTTAATAAAGTCATCCAAATTTAATTGGATCTATCATGAGACAAACCTTCAAATGGCTTCATTAATCCAATGTGTAGATAATGTGTTGATAAAGAGATTGCATGAAACAAAAGAATTTATTGTAAGGTAAGATGAACTATATTTATCTTTTTTTTTACATATTTGACAAACCTAAATTGAATATGAACCGAGTCAAAGAAAAAATTTAAATACGTTTCTTTAAAATAAAATTTCTTTAGAACAAACAATTTTCATAATATATTATATAATCAATTACTTTATATATCATAATTTAGTTATTATATATTTGGAAATAATACTAATATTAAACCGTTTATTATATATCTAGATTTTGTCATTCATAAATCAAAACCGTCTAATTACCTGAAACTGAACCTTCGTCTTCGTCCAATTCTTCATTTCTTTTTATTAACTAAATCCATTTTGATTTTGTTAAACAAATATTTGAAAATAAAGGTTTTGTTTTAAATTTTAAATATATTTATGTACCAAAGACTATATAATATGTAACTTAATCTTCGTTATTTGAATTCGAAAGACCTTTGAATGCCCATATTACATGTCGGTTGATATACAGTGATGAAGTTGTTTAATCTTCTATTGAAAGTATACATATTCACCACTTTTGAATGTACATAGTTACTTTTTATTTTTATTTTTTATACAATCCAAAATAAATGGGTTGAATATTTTATATATATGTCATTTTTCCGTTTAGTTAACCCAACTAATAATTCTCATATCTAGAATTTGTTCCCTTTCTCTTAATTTAGAAAAACTATAAAATAATTTGAGGTTATTGTATCTTATCGATCTAATTTTTTGAAAAGAATAACATCTTATGCAATTTGGATATTTCAATGATATAGTTTTATAAATAAATACTACTTCATAAAAGATATATTCTTAAATTGTTCTTCAAATAATATTATAAGTATGGTCTTCAAATAATTTCACACAAGACTTTTGATCTTTAAATAATAAATAAAACCAGACAAGAATCATGATTGAAGTCTTCTTCATAACTATAACTCATAACTGAAAAATTGCACTATTTGCCTTCAAACATTCAATGGACGAGATGCCATTAATAATCTAGCGTGCAACCACATCTACCACCATGATTGCATAATAAGTTGATTTAACGCAAATAAAAATTGTCCAATATGTAGGGCAACATATCTTGTTTACCATTTCAAATAATAATAAAATTATCTTTTTCTGATTCACATACCTTTTGTTCCAGAAATACAACACAAATCACAAAATTTGACAAGTTACCCGACAAATAAACTACACATAAATGTTTCTAAACTAAAAACTGGGCGTAACTCGGTCAATCCCCTAGTAGAATTAAAATTAACATTATTTAAATAAGGAGATGCCTAGTATGTGGCATAATTTGTGAGAATAAGAGTTTGAGAGTGAGATTTTGAGTTATTTTTCTGAGACAAGAGTTATTTGTTTATACTTTTGATTTCATAATTACTTCTTAAGAACTTTAAATGGTATCAAAGCTTAGGAAAAACAAATAAGATCGAGACTCAATCAATGAAGAAGAAGAATTAAACAATGAGGTTTAGTTAAGATGAAATTATGGGAGACGACCTTCCCATAATACCAGCGGAGAAAACTAAAGGAGGAGGAGGAAAATATTGAGTGCAACTAATTACACGGTATGTGCAATGATGATGAAAGTTTGTCTCAAAGTTCACTAAGTTTTGAAAGTAATTGAGACAAGAACAATGATAGTGACAAAAACAACATGGTGATGACTCTTTTGTTTCAATCTATTCCCGACACACTTATTTTTCAAGTTGGAGAGTTAGACACGACAAAGAAACTGTGGGAAGCTATCAAGATTCAGAACATGGGGGCTGAGATAGTATGTGAGGTGAGATTGCAAACATTGATGGTGGAATTTGATCCACTTAAGATGAAAAAACTGAGACCATAGATAACTTTGTGGGTAAGTTATCGGAGATTTCATCAGCCATCTTCTCTAGGAGAAAATATAAAAGAATCCAAGATAGTTAAGAAGTTCCTTAAGAGTCTACCAAAAAAGAAATACATCCACATAGTTGCATCTCTTGAAAAAAGTTTGGATCTTAATACTATAAGTTTAGGTCATCTAAAATCCTATGAAGAACATATCTTTGATGAAGAAAACGAAGAAGTTCAAGAAGATCAAAACAAGTTGATGTATTCGGAATATCAAAATCTAAAAAGGAATCAAAGTAATAATGAAGCTCTAAGGGAAAATGTATGGAGGAAGTTCGAGTTCTAGAAAAAGAGGCCGAGGCCAAGTTGGTGAAGATTTTTACATATAAAAGGTGATATGTTATATATGCGATAAGTATGGTCACTTTTCATCTAAATGCCTGGATAAGCTATTAAGGTTACAAGAGGCACAAGAAGACGAGAATAGAACTCAAGAGACTCAAGTAGCGGATGATGTCTTGACGCATGAGGTTGTTTATTTTAATGAAGAAAATTGCATACCAAGAAAGTTTGAAACAAAAATGGAGAAGGGAATGTTTGGTATCTAGATAACAATGCAAACAATCATATGACTAGAGAAACAAGATATTTTACCAAGATTAATGACTTTACTACCAGAAAAGTCAGATTTGGTGATGATTCCAGGATCAACATCAAACACAAAGGATTTATTTCCTTCATTGATAGAGAATGAAATACGAAGAAGATGGAAAATGTATGCTATATTCCAAATTTGAAGAGCAATAAAATTTAATCTTTGAAATAACTTCAAAATCGGGTTGTGATGTTAGAATGAAAGGAAATCACCTATCTATGCATGACCCAGATGGAAAGCTTCTTGTTAAAGCCAAGATGTCACAAAATAGGCTTCACAAAGTACACATGGAAAAAAAAAAATTCGACACATCTAAATCTTGCTAGAATAAGTGAATCAACGAGGTGACACTCAAGATTAGGTCATGTGAATCTCGACACATTGAGAAGCATGATACAGAAGAAGCTTGTCAAAGGAATTTCAAAAATAATTATAAAGAAAGAAATTTGGGGATCATGTATACTTGGAAAACACACAAGACAAATTATCCCTCTAGCTACTTCCTATCGAGCTAGTAAGAATTTTGAGCTTATACATGAAAATATTTGTGGTCTTATTTCATCAGGTACAACTGCTGGAAATAAATACATTTTTGTGCTTATTGATGATCGAGCAAGATACATGTGGACATATTGTAAAAGAAAAAAGCACTACTTTTGACAAGTTCAAAACATTCAAGAAGATGGTGGAACAAGAATCTAATGAGAGAATACAAGTTTTTCGGACGGATAGAGGTGGAGAATTTGTATCTCAAGAGTTCAGTAAATTTTGTGAAGAGGGCGGTATCAAACGACATCTAACCACAACACACACTCCTCAACAAATCAGAGTTGTTGA
>JAKUCM010005133.1:0-27951 GCA_023374145.1 Lepidium sativum
CCAGGAGGAGTTTCGAAGACTAAGTCTCCGGTTTCCTTCTTGTCGTTTATCGGTCATCCCTAGACAATTAAATTATAAAGCTGATGCTCTAGCCAGGTTAGGACGGGTGTCTGTTTTGTGATTTCTTTTGTCGATGTGTTCGGTATTATCGTTGAAAAAAAAAAAAAAAAAAAAAAAAAAAACTTTAACAAACAAACAAAAATATCATAAAACAAACTTATGGATCATTAAACTTGTTGCTGTCGACTATCTGATGTAATTCCAAACTCTCAGAACTCAGAGTGTAAGTCTGGTCTGAAGGTAAACAACATATCTGGTAACCGCGGATTTTGGGGAATCATCTGATGTGACATGATTCACATTTGAAACTTCAGGTTCCACAAGTTCTTGCATCTCTTGAGTTGATTGGTCTCCATCATTGCCCTCAAAATGTTCTTCAGGTTCTTCATTGGTTCTTGTCTTAGAAGGCTCAGGTTCATGAGAGTTACTTATCTTCAATTCATCAGTGGGAGTTTTCAAGCTGTTCCTGCGATTCCTGTAATAACATTGCAAGGAATACATTCAAATCTTACAGTTTGAGAAAGAACAATCTTGACAAGAACAAGGACTATAGACCTACCTTATTCGAAATAACTTCATTAGTGTGAGGAACCGTGGGCCTCTTCGGATATATGTAATCCACTGTCTGAACTTTCCAGTAGAATGTCTCTAGATTTGCAACTCTCCTCTTCCTCACATCTTCCACTGACATCTGTGCCATCTTTCCCACTCACATCTTCCATTGAAGAATTCATAGAACTCGTTTCATTATAAACTTGATCAACTTTCTCCTCTGGTGACATTTGTGATTCTGCAGTTCTATCCACAATACTCTTCTCTTCCGCCTCATTTTCCTCACCACTAGACCCTGTCTTCTTCCTCGTGTCTGATTCGTAAACACATTGTGATTTTTCGTCATCAGAAGAATTGTTCACATCATTTATAGTGGGAGGTGATCCTATTTCAGAAAACTCAACTTGAAGATCAGATTCTACGGATTGTGTCATCTGATGACCTGTTCTTGTTAAGCTATAACCAAAATTTTCCATGTATACTTGTCTTTCTGCTGCTAACGAACTCGAAAGAGAACCAGTGTTTCTAGGAATTAAACCTGCTAGAGGATTTCCAACTTGATGATCATCATTTCGTTTCACAAAAGTTCCTGAAGAATCTGCTTCATTTGAGATATTGGAGTTCATTTCACTTTCTCCAGGAGAGAGCAATGAGTTTGAATCACTCCTAACGATCTCTGTCCTGTCTGCTGACTCCATATCATTTGCTTCAGCTAGATTTAGATATTTTCCTTTTGTCAGAGCTTGTTTCTCCCCAACCAATCGATCATTACTACCTACATGAGCAATAATTAGAACAGTAGAACATAGAACCATTTTTCCTATCTACATAGGTCAAAACTTCAAAATCCACAGTTCTTGGCTTATCAGCAAAACCAGAGCAGTGTTACTCCTTAAGTTCAGTAGAAGATCTAACTACCTAATGAAAAAAGATTAATGGTTTCATGGTGAACCAACTTTGCAAAAAGGTAGACACTAATCTTGAAACACATTGAGATTTCTCTTTGCCTAAGCATGACTTTCCAATAAAAAACAAAGCCTCTTCCAAGTTTGACTGTTAGTTACTAAGCAAAGATCTTCAAGTTTTTCACATGTTTGTATATCAAGAAGCCATTATTACTCTGTAAGCTACAACATCATTAAATATGATAGGAGAATGTACCTTGTTGTGATCTAGGCCAACCATCAATTGACTTTTTCCACGGTTCCCATTTCAAGTCAAGCTGATTTTCCGATGGAAATACTCTGCGACAAAAGCTTTCATGGCGGCAGAAGAAGATATCATTAGGATTGGCTGCAAACTCTTGCTGAAAACTGTCCCCTGAGAGGTTAGGCTTCTCCTCTTGTGGATCATAAGGAAGATCAAAAGGGTTTTTTGTTGGCAATAACACAGAAGGTGCAGATTCAGGCACTTGAAGCTCATCAAGTATAATGTTTCCTTGATCCAAATCGAAATAGTTTCGTCCAACACAGATTGAAGGAACTTCCATATCCATTAGGCTTTTCTCAGCCGCAAGTCGAAATAATCTCCTTGTTCTTCTTCTGGTAATCAAATGCTCTAATCTCTTGTTACGTTCTACCTCAGAGTTTCCCAAATCCATCAAGTTCTTCTGATCATCCTCGGTCCAAGCTAAGACCTTTTTGTCTTCACGTGTAATTTCTTCTTCACCTTCTGATGATGATGAACACTCAATCTCGGTCTCACCACCACCATTCATTACTCTTTCCGATGAATCCTCAACAGACACATTTTCGGTGGTTGAAGGAATATCTTCGTCCAAACCAGGGTCAAAGGAGAAATCTTCCGACACAAGAAAGGCTCTATCTTTCTTAAATTTGTGTAGTTTGGCAGGTTTTTCAGTAGTGGGGAATTCTCCATAAAGAGTTGTTAAAATGACTTTGTCTCTTTCATCCTCGCTAGCCTGAGAAGAGTCCCAATCTTTCCCAACCTCCTCAACTTTCCTTCTAGCATTTCTTCGAACACTTCGCTGCTGCTTTAACTCAGCCTTCCTTCTTCCTTCCTCTGATCTCTTTTGGGAAAATGATGATAACCCATCATTATCCGTTTTAATATTCAGAAACTTAAAAACCAAATGATTACGAAAGTAAAACGCAGAGAATGCGATTAAGGGAGAAGAGTAAAGGATGAAATAGAAAAGCCGAGGAAGAAAAGTGTATAAGAGGAAGATAATCGCAGAAACAACAGAGATAACTGGATGTTTTCTTGCATATGTATAAATGATATTCGCGGAAAAGCTGAGAACTTTCCAGAAGAAAGTTCCGACATCTTTAGCATCAATTCCCATGTTTAAACAACACAAAATCTCAGAATCATTGAAATAAGAAAATCAAAAGCATTCTATGGTGGTTTGAAGTTTCTTAGAGAAACCAAACTGATTGAAAGAGAAAAGCAAAAAATATTTAATGAAGAAGCGAAATTCAATCGGTTATAGAGAGGTAAAGCTTACATTTTAAACAATAACCAGTCAACAACAATTAAAAAAAGTCAGTTTTTTTTTTTTTCATTTTTCCTACAGAACACACGAACGGACGAGGAAGAGAAGACAAAATAGAAAACGGGTACGAGGAGGGAATTGAACAGTGATTGATTTGCACATGTTTCCTAAATGTTTTGTTTTTTTATACTTTTGACCACCATAATTATTTGGTTTTCAGATTGACCCTTCTAGTTCAAAATTTTGCAAATTGACACGTTTAGGTGTGTTGTATTAAAGCGCATAGCTAAAATTTCGAAACATTGGGGGGGTAAGCAAGCATTGATAGCCTCTCTTTCTTGCTAATAATTTGTTTCATATAGGTTTTTCAGATCAAATAGTTGGTTCAGGTTGCATAATATTACCACTCCTTTTTGAGATCCTACTTCATTTGAGGGTTGAATACATAAATAAGTAATTGGAGATGATGATCTCATTAAAAAATCTAAAATTTAAATGCACATTTTCTCTTGTTGACACAAAAAGGAACGAGAAGGTGAAAACTCATAAGCCAGCTACACTTACACCAGTTGGATTGATCAACAGTGAATCTCATTCTGCAGCTTCCTCTGATACACAAAACAAAAGTGGAAACATTTCCATATTAACACATCATTCTATACACCCATTATCTAAAGATTTCAGCTTCAAGCAATAATGAAACTAGACAATAGCCAATATCAAGCAGAACAAAACCAAAACTGTTCCTTTGAAGAACAGGCGACTCTTAGAGAAAGAGATGGTTCAAAAAAACTAACCTTCTGTATCATCCTCATCTTCCACTGCATCAACACCGTACCTTGCATTCAGAAATTCCACAGCTGCAGGAGTCAGCACAAGCTTATCACAATTTAATATGTCAAACAGATTCAACGTCCTTGGCGTTAACATCCTCAGCGTTCCAATGTTCCTGCTTGATTTATCCACGTTCTCATCGACATCCATCATCAAAAACATTGCTTTCTGCTTCGGATCCAATCCCCACCTCTTCATTGCAGCTAAGAAATCTTTCGTCTTTGGCTTCTCAAACTTATCCCCAAATTCCTCCACCACAAAAGCACCACCTTCCGCTGAAGCCGCACTCGAAATCGCTGTCGATAAAGCTAGCTTCTTCTCCTTCCTATTGATTTTAATCGACCAGTCCTTCGGTCTTGGCCCAAACACCACACCACCACCAGGACGTAACGGTGTTCTCTGAGATCCACGCCTCGCGTTACCAGTTTTCTTCTGTGAATAAGGCTTAATTCCACCACCACGAACTTCACCACGAGTAAGCGTCGAAGCAGTACCTCGCCGCTTGTTCTGCAAGTCCGTCACAATTGCTCTATGAACAACGGCGCGCGCTGTATCCTCCGGCGCAGTTTTGAGGTCCAGATACGTCTCTCCAATCTTCTCTCCTTCAAATGAGATGATTGGTAGAGTCGCTAGCTGAGATGAAACCGAGAGCGGCTTCGATACTCTACCGGAGCTGGATTTTGCTACGGAAATGTAGGTTTTAGGGATTTGGTGAGAGGAGGATAAAAAGAGAGAAGATGAGAAGAAAGATAGCGAATTTGGCGCTGTTGCAGAGGAAGCCATTGTTTGTTCACAACGAAGGAGAAGAAGACTGAAAGTGTTATCCTATCTTGTGCTTGGTGAGAATTTAGGCATCTGTTTGGACATAAGAATATTAGTATCCCATATAAGTCTATCTCCAGCTGCTGTTAGTAAGAAACAGTCAAAAACTCAAAAGTCAAAAGCCTCTTGACTATACAGAGTTTTTAACGAGACTTCAAAAATCTCTTTGTAACGTTTAGTTCCGAATAGCTGAAACTCTGAAACTTTGATACGAGCGCACGTTAGCTAAGACCACCGCGAAAACCACAGTATCGTCTCAAATTGCAACGTTAATCATGGCCTCGTCGGAGCCACTCGACTTAGTCGTCACCGTCGTCTCGGCCAAGCACTTGAAGAATGTTAATTGGCGTAACGGTGACCTGAAACCCTATGTTATTCTGTACCTTGACCAAGACCACCGTCTCTCCACCCGCTCCAATGATCACGCGTCCACCAAACCGGTGTGGAACGATCGCATCACTCTCCCGATTACCCGATCCGTTCATGAATTGGTTCTCAACATCGAGATTTTTCATTCCAATTCTTCGGATCTGGCGAAAACCCTTGTTGGATCGGTTAGGTTTCCCCTGGCTCGTTTGGTTAACTCAGATGGGACGATGATTCCGGAATCAATGACTTCGCTTGAGCTGGTTCGTCCATCGGGTCGACAACAAGGGAAGATACGTCTGAAGCTCGCGATCAAAGAGAGGCCTATCCCTCCACCGCAGAATCCTACTCCTCCTCCTCCTCCGCCTCGTCCTCAATCACAACCACAAGATTACTATGCTCCTCCTCAAGGAAACCATTATTACTCTCCTCCTCCTCCTCCAGCACCGATCACCTCTCCTTCTCCTCAGCGTGACTTCAGAGAATTCTCACCTTCTCCTTATCCATTCACCGATCACTATTATTCCGGGTTTTATTACCCACCTCCTCCTCCACGTTCAATGTACGATCGGGCCTCCAATTACGGTGGCCCATCTGCTCCCGTCGATGCCTTTCCACCGGTTGATCACAAACCACTTCCTTTAGCCCCTTCTCGGTTTCCTAACTACACTCCACCGCAGAGTGGGCCATCAGCTCCTGTTGATGCCTTCCCGGTTAACGAATACAAGCCACAGGCTCCTTCTGTGGGCTCGAGATTATCTAGCTATGGAGTTCCCAGTGGCCCATCAGCTCCAGTGGATTATTCTTCTTATGATCACAGGCAGTTGCAGAAGACAATGGGCGGACTGAATTTGGAGGAAGAGAGAGGTGCTGCAGAGAGGTCTGAGAGTGAGTTTGGAGCTAGGCCAAACTACAGCTACGGCCATGATTATCGCCGTGAATGTTGAGGATGAAAAAAAGTTGCTGAATTTAATAATTGTGTGGATTTACTTATTATCATATTTACCATCTATGTTGGTGTTTACACATCACCAAAAAATGGCTGATGAAAACTTTGGTAAAGGATGATATATGTCTATATGTATTTCTCGTTTGCGAATTGATTGGCTGCTTCCTTCTCGTTATTTAGTTGCTGTATGTGTCTCAGGGACAAGAGTTTCAGAAGGTTTCACACCTTCTGTGCCTTTGTACATGTTTCTAATAATCTCTAGTTTCTTCTTTTCTTTCAAAATCTTCCATTCTCTGTTTATTCAATGTTTTACCCGTTCTCAGATTAGGTATGGTAGTATATTGTGTCCCAGACATAAACCGTCTTATATCTTGTAGTTCTGCATGCTGTCTGGTTAAAGAGTGTTGATCTAATCCCGATGTTATCACTGTTAAGTTGTATCTTCTTACTCTTTTCTGTACATCTATCAACTATATCATGTGGCTAAATGTGTATATCTCTCTTGCGAGTTGTAATATTAGAACCAATGATCTCCATGTCTCATAGTATTCATTCATGTGGGAATATGTTTGAATTGATGTGTCTTGAGTTATGCTCATCACAGTACAGGAAAGATGTCCTGTCTCATCGTTTTGAGTATGATGTTACGTATAGTTGGTGCTACAATTGTGCTCTTGTTTTGACGTTGAAACAGCTATGGCTATTGCATTCTTTTCCCTTTTGGCATTTTTAAAATTTGCAGCCGTTTGCTCTAATCAGTGACTTATCATGCAGGAATTATTGTTCTGATCTCAATGGAGTATTTACACATGTTAAATCATTCTACGTCCTCTAGATTGTGATCTTCTAGTTATGTCCTGACACTCCCTGGTTTCTTATATGCTTTGTCATATTCTTGTGCCCACTATTAGCTTGATTTGATTGTTCTTCCATTTTTTTCTCCTCTTTTTATTGTAGCCGCAGACTCATGGAAGGAATCTGCAATCCACTAAAGATAAGATTATATCGACCTCTACAGGAGTCAAAAAGAAACTTTTTAGAATGTTATGTACACACATGAATGAATCTGATCATCAAAGAAGAATGATACCAAATGGTTGCTTAACCTTTCTCTTCACTTAAACAAAGGGTTTATTCCCTCTGTGGGCCATAAAGAAAAAACTAAACCTAGTCTTCTTCTCTTTTTGCTCTTGGACATAGGTCTCTTTATAAATTTGTAGATGCACTTTAGTTACAAGTCTTTTTATATATCTAGGGTCTAAAAAAGGATTGAAGCTACACTTTTATGTTACTTGTTTATGTGTATATGTTTTGAGTGCTTAATCATGGCCTAAGAGTAATCATGATATATATATATACATCATTAATTATGTCTTTTCATCGTCTTTGGTTCAACTAACTGTTCTCTGCATCAATCCCTTAAATATCTCTCATTATCCTCATATTGTTTCCCATAAACCTCTTTCTTATTCACTCTCTTACTCTCTTGATATGTCAGCTTCTGGGATCAAACGTTCCAACATAAACACTAGACCGGTTCAGAGAGATTCTTCAGCTAAGCAAAACGCAATCAAGGGACCTTACGGTAAGACTCCAGGATGCACAACAAGCTGCGGATTAAGGCTACCGAGGAAATCAGAAGGCACAGCAGCAAAATTGATTAAGCATCTTGGATGCAAATTTGCAAAAGGTTTGCGTCTGGTGGTGATGAGGAAGAAGAAAAGATGTCCACCTTCAAAGGTTTCTTCTTTCACCGGAAAATCTCAGCCGTCAATCACTCCTATAAACAATGACAATCATAGATCAGAGGCTATTGAAGACTGCATAGAGTTCATCAACTCATCATCCTCCTTCACTCGATCAAACTCAACATCTTAAGTTTCATCATACTCATTTGTCTTGATCACTCTTTATCTTATTTGTGAAAGTTGCATGTAATGTCTATAAATTTATCTGCAATTCTTGTTATTGTGTTACTATGCATTCGTACGTGTAAATGTTTTTCCATTTATCAAAAAAATCTGCGTGTGTGGCCTTTTGTTCATTGCTTTGTTAATTGTGCAGTAAAAATGCTTTTCACTTTTAACTGAGTTTTTTTTTTTGTCAATATTGGACCACAAATGGTCGGTTTATTAGTCAAATTCTTGCAAATACAAGTAAGGAGATTCGATCTGAGAATGTGCAAGTGACTTACAACGCTACTAGGCCAAATGCCACTTGCACTTTTAAGTGAGTTTAAAACAGATTATTCAATGAAGTTAAATAATCTAATAAATTAAAAATGCTTTTCAATTTTATTATCTATATTATATAATAATTTGGCTGATCGATAGTAAAAAAAGGACTTTTAGATGAACGGGACAGACAGCTAAATATATCTTTTTGTGTGTGCGCGCGTGTGATAATAACATTTGTTGCTTTATTACCCGATTTTATCATATCTTTTAATCCAAAATGATTACAAATTATAGGTCGTGTTCGATTTGTTTTACAATTTGTGTTGTCTACTAAAAGTTTAAATTACGAATCGTTTCGATATGATAATAATACATCCATGTTTTATCGTCCATCCACTAGAATCAAATTATATCTGCAAATCTAATATCAATCAAACTCAAATCAATTATTAATTAACCTGAGACAAATGTTTTGTCGGCAAGTGGTTGATGAGATGAATCTTGACCGTCGAGTTAACGATAGCGTTAATGGGCTTAATCCTATAAAGCCCAAATTTTGAAGCCCAAGCCCATTTTAAAATATACGGACTTGTCACAGCCACCAGACGATCTTCCCGCTAGTTTACTCGCCATGGATTCCGGCGTAGCCTCAAGCACATTGAAGCTTGAAGAACCCTAAATAATAATAAAAGAGTAATATTGAAGCTTAGAGATTTTTGAACATGGACGGTTACTCTCTCTCTCTTACCTCGGTATTCTCGCTCAGCTCTTCCCACTTTCTTCTTCGTCTCTTACGCTTTGCGTGTTACCTAATAAGGTCATTTACCTCATTCGTCGCCGGTTTTCCTCTTCCCAAAAGCGGTGGATCTGATTCTCCACTGGTGATTCTACCTACGCTCTCGATTCGTAATTACGCGCCGTATTTCGCGTGAGTTTCGAGCTGGTAGTATCAACTCTTAATCGTTCGTTTCTTTGATTCCGAATTGAGATAGGATCTTTTCTGCGATTATTCAACAGGTATCATCATCAGCTCATAAGTCTCTACATAGTGTAAAATGCCCTTTTTTAGCTAAGTGACATGTGTCTTATACGATCAAAGATTCATCTTTCATGATTCCGAATGTAAATGTGATTGGCTGCATGAACAATTGGTATGACTACTGTGAAACTTGAAGAAGTAGTGTGCCACCAACCTGATGAATCAGAGCTGAATCATTTAAGTGATAATGGTAGTAAAAGTGATGTCTTTGAACTTCTCAATCAGATGAAGAATTAGGAAAAGAGTTCCGAACGTGGAGGCTTCTTAAGTGAGAGGCAACATTAATAACAAGATGCTTGTGGTTTTGTTTTCTTGAGCTGGTTTAGGTTATGGTTGTAAAACGGAATATTGCATTGAGTTTTGTTGTTTCTTACTGAACGTTTCTCAGATGGGGACGGAGATATCTTCCGGTTGATAGAGATAACAGACGTGACCATGGGTTAGTGAAGCAGTCAGGGCCCCTTGTGTCTGGAGCAGCTTACTGCCTTTCTTCCTGCAGCATGATTATATTGAACAAAATTGTTCTCTCCAGCTATAATTTCAACGCAGGAATCTCTCGAATGTTATATCAAGTAAGACATTAAAAATTTTACGAGCTCGGTTTCCTTGGCTTTATGATGAAGTAGATAAACTGTATAGTTTGGTGATTTCTTTATTCGTTTATTTCAGAACTTAATCAGCTGTTTGGTAGTTGCTGTGCTAGATATCTCTGGAGTTGTTTCGGTAGAAAAGTTTAACTGGAAGTTAATCAGAGTGTGGATGCCTGTCAATGTTATCTTTGTGGGTATGCTGGGTTTCAAACTTCAGGCGAGAGATTAATTGGTGAAAATTTCATTCAAGTATGTGCAGTGCTTGAGACTGATGCAACATTACATGTCTTGTCCAGTTTGAAATACATAAATGTTGCTATGGTGACTATTCTGAAGAATGCGACGAATATTATTACGGCAACAGGAGAAGTGTACTTGTTCCGCAAAAAGTTGAACAACAAGGTCTGGGTTGCAATCTTCATGATGGTGAGTTAAAGTTGCAATCTTTGCCTTCACTTAGCTTGTGTAGCCAATCCCTCTCTGATATCAAAGTGGTACCAACTAAGAGTTTGCAATACAGATCATTTCTGCAATCAGCGGAGGTATCACGGATCTCACATTCGATGCAGTAGGGTACATGTGGCAGCTTGCCAACTGTTTTTTAACCGCAAGTTATTCAGTGAGTTCCAGATTAGAAAACCAGTATCTTGATCTCCAGATGCATCTCTCTCTCACTGTCCATAGTGACCTTTTTATTCTCTGTTCAGCTAACTCTTTGTCGAGTCATGGACAAAGCAAAGCAGTCAACAAAGTCTGGCTCTCTTAATATGAGGTGTCTATGGTGCTGCTTAATAATCTCTTGTCACTACCTTTTGGCATCATCTTGATCCTCTTACTGGGTGAATGGAGATACTTAATAAGCACGTAAGGACTAATAAACAAGGTTACACTTGTTCATAAACCAGATATATTTGGAACCTAAAGTGTTCATTCTGTTACAATCTCTGGCAGAGATGTGACGAAAGATGGAATGTTTTGGGTAGTCGCAACAGCAAGTGGCTTCCTTGGTCTAGCTATCAGCTTCACTTCAATGTGGTTCTTGCATCAAACTGGACCCACAACTTACAGTTACCTCTCTTACCATCTGTAGCCAAAAGCAAACAACATTTGATTGGACTTCAAATGTAATGAACTACATTTTAATCTTGTGGCAGTCTGGTGGGTTCATTAAACAAGGTTCCAATATCACTATCTGGTCTTGTACTCTTCAATGTCCCTCTCAGTCTCCCAAACTTGTTCAGTATACTTTTTGGTAAGTAACTTCTTCGGAGCTGCATCATCTACCCCACGCAAGCGATGATCAGCTGCTATGTTCTCTGTTTTTACTGTTTATAAAAGCTTAAGGTGAATGAAATTGTGTATTTACTTTGGCTTTGCAGGTTTATTTGCTGGAGTAGTCTTTGCTAGATCTAAAATGTCATAAAGCGTTTTCAAAGCTGGAGTGTGATTGATGAAGAGGCTGAGGATCAAATGCACACAAAAACAGACAAGGAAGCTGAATAGTTTCTAAATCAATACATTCTTTTTTAATATTATATACATATACTAATACTGTATCACTGAGTAATATAGATCAGTATCGGATTTTGGAGACTTTTAATATGCCTTAGCAAAATGCGCAATAAAAAGGCAGGAGATGATTTGTCGTTTTTCATTCAATCTGAATGAATTTTTGAACAGATAATCGTTGCTTATTAGAATGTGTAATGGTTTTGACATGAATCGGTCTAGTAAACCGATACAGAGTTAAATGAGTACTTGTGAGACTAGTTATGTAAAAGGCTGACGATGATTTTACTCTGCCGTAAATCAAAGCATTGTATTCATACAAAAAATGACTAGATTGATTTGATACCAAAAAGGAGAGATTCACATGGGTTATGTACATAAGATGAATGACACGTATAATAAAAAAAAAACATTCTAATTGTTGTATAAGGATAGAACTATACAATTTGATGTGTTACTTACTCATCGAGACAAATGCTATAGCCAAAACAATGCCACATTTGACTGATGTATTTATGGTTTTTATTATGTCGACGAACAAAAATAAGTCCGTGACGAGTAGATACAAAAGGAGTCCAAACGTGAATTATGTACGCATATATAAACAAAAGCTTTTTTGTTCTTGGTTTACAAAAAAAAGGAAAAGCTGCCACATGGCGTGAGTTTTGTTGTATATATGCAAAAAAAAATACACTGTACACACACAAATTGTTGTGAATCTCTATTTTCATGTGGAGTTGTTGTTCTGTTGTTGTGGTGCATCGAGAGGAAAACACGTTTCATCACCACCTGTGTTCCAAAGAAAATGTGCGTAATTAGCCGAATACACTGAGTTTGTTGGATCGGCTGAGATTGCTTCTAAATACGTTTCCTCTGCTCTCCAAATATCATTTCTTGCTTTCCATAGAAACATCGCGTATTTATTCAGCGCCTCCGCGTCTCCTGGTTCTGCTTTTGTTGCTCTCTTGAAATACTTCTCCGCTCTGTTGTTTACACAAAAGAAACCATATAAGATACTGACAAAAGAGATCCGACACAGTTGTGGTTTTGTTCACTAAATGTAGAGATAAGATATGAATTATAAGTAAGGCCAAAAGGAAGAGTGGGAACGTAAGTGAATTGGGTTTTGCTTCTAGAATGTGACAGATATGATGCATCAAAACGAAAATGAAACTGTTCTGTTAAAAGAGAGAGAATACATAGTCTATATAGCTAACATGTCAAAACATTGTCTGCAGACCAAATCACCAAAATCTATATGTGGTTTAGACAAATTTTAACAATCTTAGCGAGTTATTACCTAATAAAACTATTGGTGGGTGAAGTAATAATGTCACAGTGATCTAAAGACTCAAGCTTCTAAAATCCACCACATACTCCACTATCAACAACTTTTTTATTACAAATCCAATCCTAAAATACTTAAAGCTAAGTGACAAATAACACTTTGGGAAAGAAAACAATCAATTACTACTGAATGATCCTTTTATATTTTATTTCCTAATTTACTCTGAAAATGGAGATGTAGATATTCACACTTACAAGTTGTCTTCTTTCTCTTATATGGTAAAGAGAACTGGTTCACTCAATTTAAAAGCCTATCCTTTTGGTTCTTATGACAATTTCAAAGCTTAAAATATCTATAGCTCCCTAATTCTCAATATCTATCATTCCACAACTACGCCTACTTTTGACTAGTAGTATATATCAACCCAAATTTTGATAATCTCCTATAACTTAGTCTAATAAAGAACAAAATCAAAGATAATGTTATTTAAATAACATATTTATTAGATTTAGATAGTCAGATCAGATGTTAATTACCTGTCGTAATCATGAATGATAAGATAGAGAAACTGAGCGTAATTAGCAAGAAGAAGAACGTTTTCAGGCTCCTGAGACAATCCTGTTTGATAAAGAAGCTCTGTTTTGAAGTAATCCATGGATTCCTCTGCTTCTAATCGAGCCTCCACCGGACAAACCAGCTGCCTCATTGTCTCGTGGTCTAACGCTCCAATTTTCTCTGTTTCCTCCAACATCGAATTCCACAGTTTAATTTCTTCTTGCCCTGACACAGACGCCTCTGCATCTGCAGATGTTGCACCGAGAGATGATGATGAAAATTGAGATTTTCTGAACTGATCAAATCCATCGCCGTCTGTTCCGCTTTGTACCGGCGGTGGGATGATGTTCCCACCGCCACCGAAAGATGTTTTCTCGGAGGGAGAAGAAACAGAGAATGTTTTAATCATTGATGAATCGAATTTCTGATTCGTTTCTTGGACTTCACTTATCTCCGTCGTCTCGAAGCTAAAAGAGACGGTGGTTGTCGGAGGATTTGCGGCGGAAGCTAAAGCAGGGTTGCTGCCAATAGAGTAAACCGTGAAATTGGCGAGAAGGATCATAACAGAGACCATCAAAGTAGGAGTTGCAGAGAAAACTTGTTGAAACAACCAAACAAACGACGCTTGCATTTCTTTTCTCACGCGATGGAGAATTCCTTGCAAATCTTCAAAGAGAAGAAGCTCTCTCATGTGTAGTGTGAAGCTCTGGAGTTCTCTAATCATAAATACCATTGAAGAGAAAGCTTTCTTCACGGAGCAGCAAGCTGATTCTCCGACTTGTGTAACAATTCCTTCTTCTATCTGTAGCTTTCTCTTAATGATCCGAAGCGAAAGAGGAAGATCGACGCTGTTCGCTTTCCTCTCGATGCTCGACATTTGCACCATCTCCGGCATGGCGGTTCCATTGAATCTGACCTTATATTATGGCTTCCAACGATGTCCATCGATCGAGCATCAACGGAATCGTGTCTCATTATGGTCGGCTCTGAATCCTTAGCGCTCATCTCTGATTCGTTGTCCTCTTCGTTAGGGACTTGGAATTTAAGAGCAAGCTCTTCCATCTTTTTCGCAAACTCCTCCTCAGAAAACGGATCGACGCTTTCACTAAAAGCTCTGCGAATCAACTGAGTTTTAGTTGGTTTCAATGGTTTCCAGACCTCACAGGATTTAGAGTGCCGGAGATTCGTGGAAGAAGTTCCGAAGAGAGGATTCAGCCTCTGACTCTGCACCGCGGAACGACAAGTAAGAGGAGAACGTCCATCGTTTCCGATGCTCTGTCGTCTTGAATGAGAAGAAACAGCAGAGGAAGCTAGGGTTTGAGAAAGGGAAGATGAATGATGAACAATGGGATGTGAGAGCCAGCCATTGATGAAAGGTAGAGGTTGTTGCCACTTTCACTCCCATTTTTGAAAATCCCAAAATATCTCCTCACAGCAAAAAATCTTGACAACACAGAGCAAAAGCTGAAGGCAAAATCGTGTAGTATGCCTTTATCTTCAAGCTTTCCTGCAAATCAAACGATGAATCCAGTAAGTTCAAATTAATCAAAGGATTTCAAAAGATCACTTCGTATTATAGTTTTGTAATTTCTCGTAGATCCTTGCAACGTAAGCAAATGGGGAAGAAGTTCTTAAATCCATGCATTCTCATGAGAATGAATCATTACGATCCCCATGGAAAACTGAATCAGCATTAGAATCAATGAAGCTTTGATATTATGAATGCAATAGAGAGAGAAAGTGAAGCTAAAGAGACTCACTCTGTTTTTTCCAAGATTTAACTCGGAAGGAAAATAAAATAAAACGTTCTCGAGATAATCCTAGAGTGGATGGAGCACGAGGCAGAGAGCTACCTTTTATACAAACACGAGATGAAGATTTATCAACAACAAATAATTATTTAACTAGTTTACCGAGAATAGTCAACAGAATAGACCATCCGTAACCCTAATACTTTTAAGGATCGAGATCCTTTGCTCTATTATCGTAAAGTAATTACCGGAGAAATCGGTAACAAGTCATAAAAAGTAGTGACACGTGTAATCGGTAAGAAGTCAATCAAAGGTAGATTATATTAGACAAGAGAAAAAGTTACACGTGTAATAAAAGTGATATATTTAATTAAGAAAATTAAAAAATAACAGGCTGGCAATAATAAGGTAGACGAAGTAAGTGGGGTCCTCATGTGTCCATGTCACCTGGCTAAGGCTTTTATTTATTGTTGATTTTTATTTTTATTTTTTCAGCAAATATAACATATATTTGGAGGAGAATGTCAAAAAGGAGGCACAGAGTTTACATAAGATACAGTTTGTATAAATATTACAAATTTTATGAGCTAACCAATCAGTCATTTTATTGAGAGATCTTGGGTATTTGTTGATTCTTATTTTATTTTTCAATAAAGTCTCATTCAATTTTGGGACCTCATTGACATGTATGTATCATCTTACATTACATTGCAGATGTGTATAAGTATCTGTTTTTTCTAAGAACAAACAATGAAATTCATTGAATGAGAGATTTAAAGGTCAAAAGTCAAAACAAATTGTTTCCTTCAAAACTAGCAATAATAAGGGCTTTAGTCATGTGGTAGTACTCGCACCAAAGAAGCAAAGTAAAATTACACGATCTTGTAGGATAAAAGTCCTTAAACTAATGATTATCTATATAATACTTACATCTGCATGCATGTTAAAATATATAAAATTAAGAAGAAACGACAAAGTTACAAAAAATTTAATAATTAAAAACAACATTCAAATTGTTAGTTGAATATATTCTTTATTCAACTAAGTATCAAATCTTATAATGTAGAAACTTAGCTATTAGATCGGCTAGTTATAATCCAATATTGATAAAAAAAATAAAGATACAAATTGTTGGAAGGTAGCAATGAGGGTAAGGAAGCGACGGTGGAGAAGGAAGGAGAAGTGACTGGTAAGCACCAAGTTGACGGAAGTCGACGTTAACGTTTATAGAGATAGTGAAGGAGGTGATGAAGAACTTGACGGTACCTCCACTCACGATATCTTTTTAACGGCTCAAATTTGTTGCTCAGCTTCATTGTCAAATGTTCTTCTATCGTATAGTCTATGATATTTTTGTTTAATATGATTCCATTTCCTTAGTAATCATGTTTTAAGAATGTGATCTAATCGCACTGATTAAGTACTAAATTCTTGTTTATATTTTGCTTTGTTTTAGATTCTCTGATCCACCAACGTGTGAAGTGTATGCTGCTTTGGTCATAATCATATGCTATATTTTTAACTTTTGACTTTACACACGTGCAGATTCGTATATGTCTCGGGTTTTTTTTCTTGTAGTTCTTGTTTTATTTATTTATAAAAAAGAACATAATTGTAAAATATTACTTGACAATTTTCGTATAATAAATATATTAAAAATAGACAAAGAAGCCATTTAGTTCGGCCGACTGAAAATAATAATTATCATATAATATATAATATATGTAATTTACTCTATACGTAAAGTAAGCCAACCAAACAAACTTCTCCGAGTCCGGCCAGAGCCTCTGGACCGGTGGCCTGAACTGCTGGACCCTACTTAATCTCGTTAGGATATTCCCAATCGTGTTTTGACTCAGATTCATTTGTAGTAAATAAAACTGAATGTCTAGAAGAATAATCGTAAAGATTTTATAAAGATTTTCAAATACTTGAGTTTGTTACACATGATACAATTAAAGTTTTGGTGGAGTTTTGTATCGTGTCAATCTAATTGTTAATAAGAAAGATGGTTTATATATTTTGAATGATTTGTGAGTATGAAGTGATATTGATATAATAACAAATGATAAGTTTACTAAAAATTTGTACGATCTCGTATTCAGAAATCTAAATTTTACTATATATATTATATAGAAATTTGGCTAATAAATTTGTTAATTATGGCCAGTGTTTAGATAAGAAAAAAGATTTGAGAGCTCGACAGTTAATAATGGAGTTGTGAGACAACGGCAAAATTCAAAGGCTAAATGTTAAAATTGACAAAGAGGTAAATAAAACAAGAAGAAAAGGATAAAACGAACCATGTGATACAAACAATCATACAACAAAGGTTGTTCATCAAATGCACTTACATAAACTATCTCGGTCGGTGCAATGCTAATTCATAGGATCATATATCATTACAAATGAACTATTTACATGTTGGGACGAAATTAACTATTCACAAATGCATAGTTATACAATGGAACAAGAATAGAAGTTTCTTTATATAAAAAAACAAATAAAATAAATTAACGAAGTGAGTGGTGGCTCTTGATAGGAAGCTATGGCCAAATTGTCATTAAATGGTGAGAGCCAGAGAGAGAGATAGACAGGCACAAACAGTGACACGGCAAACGCTAGCTACGTACTCTCATCTCTCTTATCTTCTCATAATATTACTTCCTCTTTTTTCTGGTCTTTTTTGTCTTATTCGTTTGCTGGTCATTGGCGACCGCGACCAGCGACCGCGACCAAAACATGTTCGTTTCTTAGTCGCTTGTTCAACGGTCAGTCGCAGCGACCAGTCGCCAGCGACCAGTCGCCAGCGACCAGCGATTACAATTTTTAATTGCTGTTTAAAACAACGATTTGCGGCGACTAAAATTCAAAACTATTAATTTATCCTTATTTTTTAGTAAATTCACAAAAATCTCAACGATCAGTCGCTGGTCGCCGCGACCACTAAACGAACAACACAGCGACTGATCGCAGCGACTGGTCGCAATGACTGTCAAACGAACAAAAATAACTTTTTTGGTCGCAGTCGCTAGTCGCTGGTTGCGGTCGCAGTCGCTAGCGACTAGCAAACTTACAAAACCTTTGTTATATTCTATTTTTGGTACTAATAATGAAATAATATCAGCAACTTATATGGACGTTTTATTCCTTGAAAAATATTTACAAAGAAGGTAGACCAAAATTTAAAATATCTTTACACCATTTGAAGTCTTTGTCCGATTCTTCACGTCGTTTTATTCATAAACTTAACATCAAACATTGGATCTCAATTTTAATTTTTTAAAATTTTTTTTATTATACACATATTTAAAGAAAATAAGTCTTGTATGATTGTATTTATACGGAAATGAGCCTAAACAATATGAGCCAATTGCATGTGATATGTTATTTACTTAATTTAGCCCAATATAAAGTAACAACTTGGGCCCAATTACTCAATTCGCATATCTCAAGAAAACAAAACAGTTCATAATATAAGAAAACAAATTAAAGCTAATTGATCCATTGAGCGCGTCTCATGTCATTCATGGACTTAACTTCAGCTAAAGAATGTCTTTCTATGTTTTGTATGGATTTTATTTTGTGAGTATACCGTTTCAACTCAAAACTTTTAAATGAATAGAAATTACTAGTTGACAAAAAAAAATTGAGCTATATATTAAGAAAACAAAAGATATAGATGTTTGTTGGGAGCTAACTAGTAATCATAGCATAAATAATAAATGATGTTGTTTGACAAGTTGTAAAAGCTTGGTATATTTAAAAGTAATGACCTCAATCAATGTATATAGCCGAATTAGATTTAATTACTCATTGTTATCATCCGCATGGTGGCTGAGTAGTGGGTGGGCGTGAATTGTGAGGGAATCATTTTTTGGCTTTTACTCCTTTTACCGCTCATAGTAGTTAGCTTTCTTGTCTTCTAGCTTTCAATGCCTTTTACCGAATCATAACATTGATATGTTTCAAAACCTAATCATAAATTTATTTGTTTGTGAGGTATTTTAATGGTTATTTCATGATAATATATATATATATATATATATATATATATATACTCGTTTATAATCAATGCACAAAGAGTAAAATCAAAACAGCTAACAAGATATTGATAGAGAAGATGGTGAAGAAACAAGCAGAAGCAGAAATCATCTTCGTTGCTTATCCAGCACCTGGTCATCTTCTTGTCTCTATTGAATTCGCTAAATCTCTCATCAAACGTGATGATCGAATCCACACCATCACCATCCTCCATTGGCCATTACCTCTTTCTCCTCATGCTCATCTCTTTGCTAAATCTCTTGTCGCTTCAGAGCCTAGAATTCGTCTCCTTTCCTTGCCTGATATTCCAAACCCTCCACCATTGGAGCTCTTCTTTAAAGCTTCCGAAGCTTACATTTTAGAGTTCACCAAAAAAACAGTTCCTTTTGTCAAAGATGCACTTTCAACTTTATTTTCTTCTCGTGATGGATCTGATTCGGTTCGTATTGTTGGTTTGGTTCTCGATTTCTTCTGTGTTCCCATGATCCAAGTGGCAAATGAGCTTAACCTTCCTTCTTACATTTTCTGTACGTGTAATGCTGGTTTCTTGGGGATGATGAAGTATCTTCCTGAGAGACATTGCAGAAACCCCTCCAAGCTTGATTTAAACTCCGGAGACGATGAACATCCAATTCCCGGTTATGTCAGTTCTGTACCGACGAAGGTTATGCCTCCAGGTCAATTCGTGAGTGAGTCTTACGGAGCTTGGGTTGAGATTGCAGAGAAATTACCAAAAGCAAAGGGTATTTTAGTAAATTCTTTCTCAGGACTTGAGCAGAATTCATTTGATTACTTCGCTAATCGTCCTGAGAATTATCCACCGGTTTACCCGGTCGGACCGGTTCTTAGTCTAGAGGATCGTCCAAGTCCGGATCTTGACCCATCTGATCGGGATCGGATCATGAGCTGGCTCGACGACCAACGCGAGTCGTCAATTTTGTACCTCTGTTTCGGGAGCTTAGGAATCCTCGGTGCACCGCAGATTGAGGAGATAGCTCGAGCCTTGGAGCTCACCGGTCACAGATTTCTTTGGTCAATTCGTACAAATCCAACGGAGAAAGCGAGTCCGTACGATCTGTTACCAGAAGGATTTCTCGATCGGACAGCGAAAAAAGGATTGGTATGTGATTGGGCTCCACAAGTGGAAGTGTTAGCTCACAAGGCGATCAGAGGGTTTGTGTGTCATTGTGGTTGGAACTCAGTGCTTGAGAGTTTATGGTTCGGTATTCCGATCGCCACGTGGCCAATGTATGCTGAGCAACAGCTAAACGCGTTCACGATGGTGAAGGAGTTAGGGTTAGCTGTGGAGCTGCGTTTGGATTACGTCTCGGCGTACGGAGAGATTGTGAAAGCTGAAGAGATCGCAGGAGCTATAAGGTCTTTAATGGACGGTGAGGACACGCAGAGGACAAGAGTTAAGGAGATGGCGGAGACGGCGAGGAAGGCTTTGATGGACGGTGGATCTTCGTTTGTTGCTGTTAAAAGATTTCTCGATGAATTGATTGGCGGGGAATCTTAGTTGTAATGTAAACGTCGTTGTTTTGGGTATGGTCTGATCTTAATAAATTAATTTCGATTTAGTATTCCAAACCGATTGAACTATCTACTATTATTTTACATTTAAATTTATATCAAAGATTAGACATTTTTTTTTTTAATCTAGTATATTAGTTTTAAAATCTTACTCTTACTATTGCAGGTAATCCTATATAGATTAGACATTCTTAATCCACTCAAAATTTAACTATTATTTAAATTTTACATTTTAGAAATCTCAAATTACAATTTAACACGATTACCAACATATCTTATTAAAACTCTAAACCCTAAACTCATTGTTTTATTTGTAAACTATGTGGTTTGATCTATTTCGGTTTTATTTTACCAATATTTTGTGATATTTTATTTCTTTTTTTTTGTCAACTAGCCTACTGGCTTTTAAATCTCACTCCTACAACTACAGGTAGGGGGTTCGATCCCTGGTGCCATGAAAATTTATAAAGTAATATTTTATTTCTTATACTTCATAATTTTTTTTCTTAAGGTCATGTAACCAAAAATTTAATCATATATTAACTATTTATACTTTTAATTTGAAATTGAATATAATTAAGGAGCAAACTTTATGCAACCTGCTTTGAAAGACGACTTCATTTGAAATCCACATTTAAAATAGATTTCAAGAGAAGTCTGCGATTTACCTAGAAATGTATATAAATAACTGTGTTTTTCGTTTATTTGTTGGTCATAGAAGGCAAAATAATAAATTCACTACCTTGATGAATTAGTTTTGCAATTGAATTCAAAAGAGCTTAGTTTTTACATTTGAAATCAAATTTTAGGTTAGTTTTGCAAATTTCCCAAAAAAAAATCATTTTTTTAAAAATATGGATATGGATGATAATATAGAATAGTTGATAACAGTGCAAATTCATAATTTGGTATATTTTGGGAATACGGTTGATTGTAATACTAATTCAGAAATTGATAGTTGTTGCGGTTTGGATAATAAAAATGATGATTACTAAAACTTTGAGTATTATTCGGTTCCATATTATTTAAAATATGTTTATAAATAAGAGTTTATGTCATAGCAATAAAAAAATTCTAGAAAATAAAGATAATTTTTATGTGTCTAAATTAAATGAAAAAAATCTCTATATATAGATCACAAAAATTTATAAATTTTGATATAATTTTTTAAAAAGTAATATAATTGTAAATAAATGAGTTTAAAATTAAAAAATAAAAATAAAATGAAATATGAAATATCATCTAAACAAATAAAACATAGATATGTGTCAATGAAAGTTCCCTCTCCTGCTTCTTCTTCTTTGATTATTCAACACCCTAAACTGCTATCTCATTTTCTTTTGTATTCAACACCTCCAATTGCATAGATTAAACTGTTGAATAATGGATTCAACACCTCCATTTTAAATAGCCTTAGAGATTGTACCAAACAAATAATGTGACATAATCTGAGCATCAGCCAAATCGTCTATTTTCTAATGGGCCAGAAATATGGCCCAAAGTTCAAATTGTCTATTTTCTAATGGGCTAAGTATATGGCTCAAAGTCCAAATTATCTATTTTATAATGGGCCGAGTATATGGCCCAATATAGGCTTTTTCTTATTATATTCATTCCGAAAATATCAGACTCGCGCCGTGCGCTAACACAAACGACGGACGATTCAGTTCTCTCTACTTCGTCGCGGTTCTTGTTAACGTTCGTCTTCTAGAAGTCACTCATTCGTCATTTTGAGTCTTTTCAGATTACTCTGCTTTTGCTCTTCTTCAATTTGACTCTGGTTTTTTCTTTTTTTCTTTTCTTTTTTGAGTTTAATCAAACTATTTGGGTTTTAGGGTTTTAAGCTTCTTTCCTGACACTACTCTTTCGTCAATTTGACTCTGGTTTTTTTTTTTTTTTTTTTTTGAGTTTAATCAAACCATTTGGGTTTTAGGGTTTTAAGCTTCTTTTCTGACACTACTCTTTCGTCAATTTGACACTCATACGTCATTTTGAGAGTTTTCAGGTTAGTCTTCAATCAGTTTGATGAACAATTGTATAAGAATGTTCTCAGTAAACTTAGTTGAAGTCGTTTTGCTTTAAGTAGTGTCTATGGTTCAGTTTTTTATAATGGAGTTCATTTTGGTATACCAGTTGGTGGATTTATGGGAAGCTTTTTCATTCATGTATTCTTTAGATGAAAATAATTTTGTTATAGAGTTGATAATTGTTTATCTGATTGGTCTTGATTGCAGCTGATTCTGAGTTAAAGGACTCCGATTATGTAGACACTATAATTATTTCCTTTGGCACTAATTCTTGTTCCTGCTTTTGAAAACCTCTGATGAAAACAGTGGAGCTTCTCAAAAGCACTTTTGTGTGAAAAAGCAGGAAGAATTAGTGCCAAAGAAAATAATCAAATAGTGGGAAGGTGGAGCCAAAAACACACCCAAACAAAATAATATTGCTGATGTTACTGTGAGTGAGCACAAATGTCAATGCCAAAATCCAAAGTACTAAAGCTAAAAGAAAGAAAACATTTGTTGCTAGTGTTATGCTAAATCTGGAATCTAATGAAGACAAGAATTAAGAGAAAACACATTGTCAAACTCAGTGAAAATGTTGTCCAAACTCAGATTCCTAAAGCCAAAAGAAGGAGAAAGAAGAAAACGAAAGAAATTTAATTTGACAAGTGTCCTATAATGTATTGATTATGTAATTAGAATACTATGTGGAACAAATATATCAATTAGCTAATATCAGATTTTTTTACAAATAATAAACATTCCAGTTTTTCATTACCGTTAAAACAATATTTATATCTAATAACTTATTATAGTTTCCTTATAAGTTTTACAAATTTTCTTGTAAAGGAAAACCAAAAAATATAAAAGGTAAGGATATTATAAGGATATGTATCCAAAGGGAAGGTGAGGATACACCAAGGAGAAGAGTGAAGGAGATGGCGGAGGCTTCAAGGAAGGCTTTGATGGACGGTGGATCTTCGTTTGTTTCGGTTAAACGGTTCCTCGACGTGTTGATCGGCAGTGAAGTTTAGATCTCTAAGCAATATCTTCGTTGTGACATTGTTTATTTTCAATCATGTTTCCATATCTTTGGACTAAACAAAAATTTGCCAATAAACTGAATCTCACCTGTAAGAAGCACCAAATCTAGTAGTTTAACTATAATTAGAGATAACACATGTTGTGTTGCACCCACCTATTGGATTAGCACGAACCATCGTCCAACAATTCTCTGATGAATCGAGTCGTTGCCAAAGACGAAGATCCTCCATTCATCAAAGCCTTCCTCGCCTCATCAGCCATCTCCTTAACCTTTTTCCTCATTCCTTCCCCACCATCCATCAATGATCGTATAGCTCTCACGATCTCGTCACAAGTCACCAAATCCCCACGACCAGTCACGTGATCCATCCGCAGATCCACCGCGAGACCGAGCTCTTTCACCAGTGTGAACGCATTCAGCTGTTGCTCTGCGTACATTGGCCATGTTGCGATAGGAACGCCAAACCATAAGCTCTCAAGCGTAGAGTTCCAACCACAGTGAGACACAAACCCTCCTATTGCTTTGTGGGCTAGAACTTCCACCTGTGGAGACCAACCACATACCAAACCTTTGCCAGCCACTCGATCCATGAACCCTTCCGGCAACAAATCATTAGAGTTTGTCATCACGGAGCTTGTTCGAAGTGACCACAAGAATCTACAGCCAGAGAGTTCAAATGCTTGAGCTATCTCCTTCACTTGTGGCTCATCAACACTTCCTTTGCTTCCGAAACAGAGGTACACCACAGATGAGTCTGGCTGATTCTCGAGCCATCTTATTATACGATCCCGATCGACCTCTTCCTCGTTGGGACTAGCTCGATCCTCCAAGCTGAGAATTGGTCCGACCGGGTATACAGGAGGGAAGCTCTTGTGGTGAGAAAAATAGTCAAAAGGGTGCGGCTCAAGCTCAGAAAACGAATTTACCAAAATACCCTTCGCATTGGCGAATTTAGGAGCTAGTTCGACGTAACCGTCGTGGTAAGCTTCTCTATTGAATAAACCCGGCGGCATAAATTTCGTGGGAAAGGGATTAATAAATCCAGGAATCGTCAATTCCTCATCACCGGAATTCTGATTGAACTCAAAGGGGATTGTCCGATGCCGATGTGGAAGATATTTCATCATACCCAAATATCTAGCGCTACACGTCAGGTATATGTAAGAAGGGAGATTAAACGCATTACCAACATCATCAATCAATGTATTGCAGAAGAAATCTAGAACCAAACCGGCAACACGAACCGAATCTGGGTCACGATGACGTGAAGCAACGATGCTAGAGACGGCGTCTTTGATTAACGGAGTAGCTTTCTTAACGAGATGTACTATGTAAGCTTCGGGAGCTCTATGATAGAGATCCAACGACGGAGGATCATTAACAGAGGGAAGATCGTAGAGGCGGATTTTAGGCTGTGAAGCGATGAGAGATCTAGCGAAGACAGACGCGTGAGGGGAAGCAGACGAAGTGAATTGGAGGATAGTGATGGTGTGAATCCGGAGGTCGAGATTGAGAAGACGCTTGGCGAATTCAATATGGACGAGAAGATGACCTGTGGAAGGAACTGGAATGAAGATTAACTCTATCTCCTTCACCATCGCTCTTTCAACTTCCATGGCTCCGAGATCTGTTTGTTTTATTGTTACGACGTAGCATTTTTATAAAACGTTTTATTTTCTTACTAAAAATATATTTTTATTTCAACATGATAACATTATTTATTTATTAAAAAGTACAAAACCTTGGTTCGAAAAAAGAGTTAATTAAATACGATCCCGGAGAATATCACCGACAAAATCTCCGGTGGCCACCATAGATGACCCACCGTCACTAACGGCTTTCCTCGCCTTTATCGATATCTCTTTAACCTTCTTTCTCACCGGATTATTCCCATCCATCAGAGATCTAACAGCTGTGGCGATTTCATTGGCTGATACAATCTCAAGTGTGACCCTATCACCATCCGCCACGTAATCAAGCCTTATCTCAACTGCTAAGCCCAGCTCCTTCACCATCTCAAATGCGTTTAACTGTTGTTCCGCATACATCGGCCACGTGGCAACTGGAACACCGTACCATAGACTCTCTTGTAGAGAATTCCACCCGCAGTGTGAGACAAATCCACCTGTTGCTTTATGGGCCAAGACTTCCACTTGTGGAGCCCAACTACATATAATTCCACGGCCCATTGTTCGGTCCACGAATCCTTCTGGAAGAAGCTCGTGAGGCTCACCGTCTCCTGCCAGATTCGTACGAATCGCCCAGATAAATCTGCATCCGACGAGCTCAAGTGCGTAAGCTATCTCTTTGATTTGAGGTGCACGGAAAACTCCCATGCTCCCGAAACAGAGAAACAAAACCGACGAGTCCGGTTGCTTATCTAGCCACTTCATCATGTCTTCATATTGGGCTGAAGCTAAACCAGGATTTGTACGGCCCGTTAAATTAAGAACAGGCCCAACAGGATACACGCGAGGGTAATCACTTCCTCGAGAAAAATGGTCAGCAGCATAAGCCTCAACTTCACTAAACGAATTTACCAAAATACCCTTAGCTTCTTTCAAACGCTTACCAATTTGGATCAGAGAACCGGAAGAGAGTTTATCGAACATACCAGGCGGTAGAACTTTGGCCGGAACTCGGTTAACGAACGCCGGAATCGGTAACTCTTCGTCATCGGAAATCAAACGATTTAGTTCCGGGATGTATTGTAGAAAACCTAAGAAACCGAAGTTTGAAGTCATGAAGATATACGAAGGAAGATTGACCTCGCGACCGATGTTAATCAAACCGACGCAGAAGAAATCGAGAATTAAGCCAACGACATGACTTTGGGAAGATGATGAGACTAAATCTTGGATTGTTTGATTAAGACGAGGTATGTTTTTATCGACGCACTGGAGGATGTAGGTTTCCGAGGAAGTATCGAGAAGCTCGATGGGAGGTGGGTCGTGGATCTCTGGGAGGCTAATGAGTCGAATTTTAGGCTCGGAGGCTATGAGAGAAGCTAGAGAAGCGTCGGCGTGAGGAGCGTAAGGAAGATTCATGGAGAGAATTGTAATCATGGAAATTCGATTGTCGAGATTGATCAGACGTTTCCCGAACTCTATCGTTGACAAAAGGTGACCTGTCTCCGGCAAAGGAACGAATATTAGCTCTGCTTTCTTCATCGCTACAACGCTACTCTTTTTTTTGGAAGAAAATGAACGATGCAATGTATTTGATCAACTCGTGGATTCCAATGTAAACCAGGAAAAAATGATAAAAAATTATCCATTTGACGGTCAACTTTTTGACTCAATCATTTTTTTATGTTTTGGACCAAAAAGTTTTAAGTCTTGATGAGCATACCAAAGTGGAACAATAATTAAGCAAACCTGTAGTTTCGTTAGTACTAGTTGTCCTAATTACCATATAGATATATATTTATGTGAACCCGATGACAGCAAGTTTGAAAACATTAAAAAACCAAAACTATTCTTCAGTTTTTTTCTGTCTCTGTTTTTTTTGGTACTGTAACTATTCTTCAGTTTTGAAGCCATTTTATTAGTTGTAGAAGGGTCAAATTTTTTATTAACTTTTCTTATCCTACCAAATTCTATATGAACTTTTAAATATAGTACTTTTTAGGTTTAGTGCATAAAAATTTAAATTATCTACTAGAATTTTTTAATTCGTACAAAAATAAATATTAACCAGTAAGTGACATTTATCCTAGTGGCATGTGGTAAGTTCACAAGAGGCAAGCGCACTTGTATATTCTGGGATCGAATCCCCCCGTTTACATTTGCAAAAATTTGGCTAATGCACCCGTCATTTGTGGTCCAGTGTTAAAAAAAAACATTAACATAATAGACTATTACTCAACTGTTAATAACTCGTTATTAGACTAATTTTGATGAAATGTGTCATTTGGTGTGGCTAAATATAGATGATGTGGTTGATTTAATAATATAGATGATGTGACTGAATCTCGACATTATCATTGCTCTTCCTTCTAAAATCTTTAATTCCCATGAAACTTATTCTTCTATATCTTAAATCTTAAATCTTCTTTTATTTGTTCAACCAAATTTTATTTTTTTGAGTTTTGGAATTATAAGAACACCAATGTAAATAGGTTCAATTTCATCGAAAAAGTAGAGTTTAGAGCAACAAAACACAACCGCAAAGAACCAAAATTTAGTCACAAAGACCTCTAAAAATAGCCGATATTAGGTCCAAAGAAAGATCTAAACACAGCCAACTACAAATACAAAAAGAATGCACAGTAAAGCTCCAAAAAACTGCCAAATAGAACTCTAAAAAACTGTCAAGTTAAACTCCTAAAACTGCCAAGTTAAGCTCCTAAAATTGCCAAGTTAAGCTCCAATAAGCTG
>JAKUCM010005134.1:0-10426 GCA_023374145.1 Lepidium sativum
TGATGTAAATGAAAATTGAAGACATAAAAAAAACTTACATCATAATTGGTGGAAATTTCCCACTCTTGATTTTCACCATCATTTGGAATAGTTTCTCGTGTTTCTGAGGGTATTGGTGTCAATTTTTGCTTCTTCTCATATGCGTCAAAAAGAGTTTGAAGTTTTCCCATGTAAGTACTTCAATTCTCTTCGGCTGAATTTATGTCAAGGTTTTTGAAACAAAATTCAGCAAGCATCATTTTTAGCCTTGGATCAAACTTTTTTTTATTGAATCCGCCGGGACGCATCCATACAATCTTGCACTTCTCGACAAATCGCACTGACAAGGCTAAATCTTGCCGGTTGAAGAGCCACTCCCACTCTATTTTCGACAAAGACCCATCCCCAAGATCAAATGGAAGCCATTGCAAGAGTCTCACTATATTTTTCTCAATACTTATCAAACTTTTCTTTCATAGGGATGACCATTCTTCTTAGAACCCCATCATCACTACTTTCATGTTTTTTCAGTCACCTCTGAATATTTCAAACTTGCATAAAATACAAATTGAGGTCGGATAAGTAGCACCTAAAAAAAGGCGAGTGATTTCATCAAATGGTTCCAAAAGTCACACATCATCCTCCCTCGTACCCATTCCTCGTTTGTAGGAAGAAACTAGTAATTTTTGGAATCAATGACTTTGAGATTACAAAAAGCAGATGATACTTCAGAGCCCCTATTAAGCATCTTGTATGTAGAATTCCATTGAGTTGGCACATCCAGAACCAAACCAGCCTTAAATCTTATCCCAACAGTTTTCCACACGCTTTTCAAATAAATTCTCTCGAGACTCAGAAACTTGAATGTATTGATATTCTCTCTGATTTTATGCACGTAATCATCAATCACTTTCAGCCCATCCTGCAAAATGAGATTAAGAATATGTGTTGAACACCTGACATGTAAAAATTCTCCCGTTGCACAGTAAATCATTCCTCAAAAGGACATGTGACTTGACAATGTCTAACATTGAATCATTGTTAGTAGCATAGTCTAAAGTCATGTAAACACTTTCTTATCAATTCCTCAATCATTCCATATCTCAAGAAGCTTCATCAGTATGTGCATACCTATATGTGGAGGAGGTAAAACACAAAATGCCTAGAATCTTATTCTGCAATTTCCAATCATGATCAACATAATGTGCTGTCAAACACATATACCCCTTCTGAGTGATAGCAGTCCACAAATCAGAAGTAAAACAAAACTCTTCCAGGGAGATTAGCTAATTCTCTCTTTAGCTTACATGACTCGTTCTCAAAGAAGTTGTAAACATCTGCAGTAGTTGTGTTTTGACTAATAAATTTCACATCAACATTCAAATACTTCCATATTGATCTAACTCTCTCATACTCAACCTAAGAAAATGGAAGATCATGTTGAATAATACACTTCACAACCATTTCATGAAAAACCATATGATCTATCTTCCTAGCTCTCATTTGCTTCTACGATTCAGCATCATCTGACCACATCACCATCTTTAGGCTTACTCTTGCAATTCTGAATATGACGTCTATAGCAATTCAAAACCATTTTTATGTGAATTATAAGCATAGTCACTCTTTGCAATGTATACATTGGCCTCTTTGTTCACTTTTCCTCGAACTATCAACCTTAGTAATAAGGATGAAGTCTTCCCACACAGTTGAATATTTTTTTCTCTTATTTTTCTCCGACGGGTTTTCCATTATCATCATCATCATCACTAGCAACATCATTTAGATCCACATCAATTGGGAATTTTATCTTTGGGTGTTGAGATGACCCTGAGTCCATCGAACCTTTCTCGTATCGTCTTCAACATTTAGAGAATTGATAAGTCTTTGAGATTCTTTATCAACTAATTTCTTTTTGTAAAGATCATGTGAATCCTATCAATAATAACACAGTTAACTATTAATGGATAAATACTCATAATGAAATTCCTAGGAAGTTTGCAATTGACAATCAATATTATCAAAAATGGATCGGCAATCCGAAAGAGAACAAAGAAAAAGTATTACCATAATCATGAACAATACATATTACCATAATCACGTTGCCGTAAAATATTTTTACAAGTTTGAAACAAGTTTGAAAACTATTACCATAATCATGAAGCATATACATTCATAACGTAAAAATTTGAAAAACTCACAAACGTGAGACTTATTTTGTTTAATCAAAATCACAATGCAAAAGTGTAAAATAAGAGAAACAAAGAACTAAGAATATATTTACCATTACGTATTTTCTTGTTTTGTTTAGTGAATAATACAAGTTTTGATCTATTGTTGAATGATGAAAATAATTTTTTCTTCTCAATGTTTGTCGTAGTCTCTTGTTTGTATTGCGTCATCTCTTGTATGTGTTGTGTCGTCATGTGTTGTGTCGTCTCTTATATCATTTAAAAAATAGTAATTATGTTAAGTTGTTAGCTATAAACACTCTGGATTACAAAAATTGTTTTCAAAAAATAATTAATTCAAATTCAAAAAATAATTAAACATTCTAGACATGTTATTATGGCTGCTCCAGCAAGAAAAATGTAAGTTTATCAGAGGAGAAAAGCAAGATATCTTCCATCTTTTTTTGCTTTAGAAAGGAGCTTGAAACTTACCTCAAAGTCATCCTTATACACAGAGAAAAGTCAGATGGTAATGAATTCTCAAATTTACCTGACTAGGGATCACAACGAGCGCAACTAATTTAACTTAAAATAAGATACATTTCACTTGCCAGCATGAGTATAGAGTAAATGATACTCTTTGGTTTTAATCCCAAACTCTTTATTTCAGCCAAATATTCCATAGCCTTTGGCAGTACTTTACATACTGCAACGTTAGTAATAACTAATCGCATTTTTTCCCTCTTATACTATTCATCTATATTTTTTTTAAGGGAAAACGAACATAAGAAAGCCAAATGATGTGAAGTAAGCAAAAGAAACAGTAATGATAAACATATATGTATATATAGAAGAACAGCATAGTAAACTAGTAGAAACTCACTTTGGGCACATCCTCAGGCCTTTTATCTGATAGAACCGCGCGAGCAAGTGTGCTCAAGGAACCTGCATTGGACTGAAGACATAGGCATAAATACACATAAACGTCAAACATTCCACTTTGGAAAACAAAACCAACCAGAAAGTCAAAGAGGCCAACCAGCTTGCTAGAATTAGTTTCAGAGGGACAATTCTCATTGTTTATTGATGAGTTTCCCGATAAAGAGTTCATAATGCCTCTAAGTTTTTCCTCACAAATGGTTTCCCAAGTGAAGGAGGCTTTAAGCTGCCACCAAATTTCCAGACTCCGATTCCACCACTTTGTTTCCATTCATCATACGATTTGATTGCCAAAACACAGTTCACAACCCGAGAACCATTTCCTCCCTACCAATAAAAAGAAAGAGAAAAATGCATATTCATGAGAAATTCTTAGATCTTCTAAGAAATTTCAAAACCGGTGAATTCCTGCGACATACTTGCTCAAGATCAGATGTTTCAAATGTTGGAAACCCCATTTCGTGGATAGCAACAAGGAAGTTCCTAAGATTCTCAAAATACTAAAATGCTGGGAAAGGCGCTCCATCAGCTACAAGAATGGCATCACAAGGACTTTCCACAACCTAAAGAGAGACCAATTTTTCAAGACCTGCTTCTAAAACCATATATCTCAAAAGGATTTAAACAAAAAGTTTTTACCTTTGAGATAGCTCCAAGTAGAACCTTATTGAGGACTTTGCAAAGGATAATTCCACTTCTTAATCCAAGCCTATGCCCTTCTTCTGTTGGCTCGGCAGGTAAATCCTTAGTTGCCACCACTCCAACCATCTTTCTCAGCCAACTAGCCGCCTCATATCTCCTCGATGCTACGCAAATGCAGAAGATCAATTAAATTTCTATATAAAGCAGAATCTCTTTTTCTACAATTTAACAAAACTATCAAAGCTACGGCTAGCAGTCACACTGAGGAAGACGAAAGTTGTTCGATTTACCAAATTTTCAGACCCAAAACATCATGTTAATCAGATCAAGCATTCTAATCATCAATGCCTTAACTATCAGCTCTACAATTCACAAAGGTAGTAGGCAAAAAGAAATAAATACCAGCTTCTTCAGCTCTACGAGACTCTAAATCATGATCTCTCGGCCCATTTCCATGTTGCTGCAACACATCCGCCATCACTGAAGCCACCGTGAAGCTTATGTTGGAGGTAAGACTGTCTGAAGATAGCTAGGTGAAGAAGGTTTAATAGTCATAGTTAGGAGTTAAGTTTGTTGTTGGTTCTTGTCTGTTTTCCGTGTCAATGATGGGTGCGAGTTTCTCGGCTCAATGTAGTTAGTTGTTTAGTTGTTTCCGTTAATTTCTGAGTTCTAGTTTGTAAGCCTATTTAAGGTCATTTCCTTTCTTGAATGATTAAGCAGTTTTCAGTATTCTAAAGAGTCTATACAAGATCAATTGGTATCAGAGCTAGGTTAGAGTGAAAACTATGAGAATGGGAGACGACAAAATGAAATTGCCGAAGTTTGATGGCCATTGGGATCATTGGAGTGAGGTCATGGAAAATTTCTTCAAATCGAAGAATCTGTGGAGCACCATTGAGACCGGTGTTGTGGAATCATCAACCACAACAGCACTCACGGCGCTTCAGACACAGCAGCTGGATGAGGCGAAGAAAAATGACCACAAAGTGAAACACTACCTGTATCAGTGCATCGATAGAGTGATATTTGAGAAAATCTTGGATAGAAGCACATCCAAGATCATTTGAGAGTCCGTGAAGAAGTTTGGCGGCAACGATCGGGTGAAGAAATCTCTGCTGCAGAAGCTGAGGAGAGATTTCGAGATCCTAGAGATGAAGGAAACTGAACTGGTGGAAGAATATTTCACCCGAGTTCTAGGTATCACAAACCAAATGAGGAGCAATGGAGAGGTGATGAGCGATGCTAAGGTGGTAGAAAAGATCCTTAGGACACTCAGTGATAAATTCATGTATGTGGTGGTCTCAATAGAGGAATCCAAGGGGATCGAGAACATCTCACTGGACGAGTTGCAGAGTTCACTCACTGTCCATGAGCAGAAATTCAAAAAACCTGACAACGGAGAAGATCAAGTGCTCAAGGTGAGCTATGAAAGAGGAGTAAACTCAAATTGAGACACAGGAACCGGACCGAGAGGAAGAGGTCAAGGTGGAAGAGGCAGAGGTAGAGGTCGCGGTAAAGACAAAAGCACAGTAGAGTGCTACAAATGCTATCGCCTTGGACATTTCCCGAATGAGTGTCCGATGTGGGAATATGAGGCAAACTACGCTGATTATGATGAGGAGGAAGAAATGTTATTAATAGCGTACATCGAGGAAGAAAATGGTGAACCAGAGAAAGAGGGTGTGGAAGAAAACACAAAGGAGCTATTAATGGTGTACGCGGGTAACAAGGAGAACATAAGAAAGAGAGACTGGTTCCTTGATTCAGGCTGCTCTAATCACATGAGTGGAGATCGAGTCTTGTTCTCCACCATGAATGAAGAGTTCAAGCACAGTGTCAAACTTGGAAATGATAAGAAGATGGAGGTTGTAGGCAAGGGCAACGTGAAGATGGTCTTACAAAATGTGACCTATCCATCAGCAATATCTACTACATTCCCGAACTCAAAAACAATTTGTTGAGTCTCGGGCAGCTGCAAGAAAAGGAGTTGACTGTTATCATACAAAACGGAGCTTGTAAAATCTTTCATGAGGTGAAAGGTCTCATTGCTGTAAGTAAAATGAGCTCAAATAGGATGTTTCTACTACTAAATCAAGCTGACTATGAAGGAGAGTCTACTCAACAGTGTTGTCTAAAAACAACTGCAGAAGACACACTGAAGCTTTGGCACGAACGCTATGGTCATCTCAGTCACAGTGGGATGAAGGTATTGCAGAGCAAGGAAATGGTTCGTGGTCTGCCAAAATTTGATGTTCAAGAATTCATCTCCCCAGTTTGCCTAGTGGGAAAGCAGTTAAGAAATCTGATACCAAAGAAAAGCTCATGGAGAGCAACGGAGACTCTTGAGCTAGTGCACTATGATATTTGTGGCCCCATCACTCCCACCACACCTAATGGAACCAGGTATATCCTATGTTTTATCGATGATTACAGTAGGAAAGCTTGGGCATACTTTCTGAAAGAAAAATCAGAGGTGTTCACTTACTTCAAAGAGTTTAAAAAGAAGGTAGAAATGGAGTCATGAAGACAAGTGAAATGCCTAAGAACTGGCCGAGGAGGGGAGTATACCTCAAGTGAGTTTTCTGCTTTCTACAAAGACCATAGAATAAGGAGACAACTGACCACCGCCTACACACCACAGCAGAACGGTGTGGCAGAGAGAAAGAACCGCACGGTAATGAACATGGTAAGATCCACTCTGTCTATGAGGAAAGTTCCAAAAGAATTATGGGCAGAAGTCGCCAATTGGGTTTTCTATGTGTTGAACAGATGCCCCACCCTTGCTGTTAAGGATATCACACCGTAGGAGGTCTGGAGTAGTACTAAACCAGATGTACAACATTTCAGAGTATGAGGTAGCTCACCTCATGTTCACGTGCCAAACGAGAAGCGGGGAAAACTAGATGACAAGAGTAACACTTGCATCTTGTTGGGTTTCTCTATAGAGTCTAAAGGATATCGACTATATAACCCTGCAACAAAGAAGATTGTTATGAGTAAGGACATGATCTTTGAAGAGACTAAAGAATGGAAATGGGAAGGAAACCAAGATGAACCAGAGTTAAAATGGAGTGATGATGATCAATCGTTAGAGGAAGGTGAAAGTGATGGAGAACATGAATCCCAAAGTGACGGAATGACAGAAGAAACTCAGGCTATAGCCAGGGAGGGAAGAAGAGTAGCAAGACAACCTCAGGCTATAGCCAGGGAGGGTAAAAGACAAACAAGGCGTCCTGGTTATCTTAGTGACTATGTCACTTACAATGAAGAATAAGAAGACGAAGTGAACATGATGGCTTTGGTCAACTCTGATGATCCAGCGTCCTTTGAAGAAGCTCAGAATAGTTCAAGATCAAGGCCATGAACGCAGAGATGGAATCAATAGAAAGAAACCAGACATTGACTCTATCAGATCTGTCAAAGGGAAGCAAGTGCATTAGAGTGAAATGGATATACAAAACAAAACTGAATGAACTTGGAGAAGTGAGAAAATACAAGGATCGACTCGTGGCAAAAGGATACTCACAGAAACATGGGTTTGACTTTCTGAAGTTTATGCACCGGTTGCTCGCATGGACACCATCAGAATGGTTCTCTCCACTGCTGCTCAAAAAGGCTGGAACATTTTCCAGCTTGATGTCAAGTCTGCTTTCCTGCACGGAGTACTTAAGGAGGACGTCTATGTTCAACAGCCAAGAGGTTATGAGATTGAGGGAGAGGAGGACAAAGTCTATAAGCTTCACAAGGCACTATACGGATTGAAGCAGGCTCTGAGGATGTGGTTTACCAGACTTGAAGGTTATTTTACCAAGTCAGGTTTCAGAAAGTCAGAAAACGAGGAAACATTGTTCATCAAGACAAATGATTGAGGTAACTTTATTTTCGTCAGTCTGTATGTGGATGATTTGATATACAATGGTGATAATGTGGTCTTAATGGAAGAGTTTAAGCTATCAATGGAAATGGAATTTGATATGTCGGATTTGGGGAAAATGAGGTATTTTTTTGGGAATAGAAGTGTTGCAGCCAAATCAAGGAATTCATATCTCTCAAGGGAAATATGGGAAGGAAGTCTTGAAACGTTTTGAAATAGAAGACTGCAGCCCGGTATTCAACCCAATGGTGCCTGGAAACAAAGTAGATATAGACGAAGATGGTGAGCTGATCGATGAGATTCTCTATAAACAAATCATAGGGAGCCTCATGTACATTACAACTACAAGACCAGACATTCAATTCCCTGTAAGCCTTATGAGCTGCTACATGTCTAAGCCCACAAAGATGCACCTGCAGGCTGTCAAGCGTGTTCTGAGGTACCTTGAAGGCACAATGGACTTCGGCATTTGGTACAAAAGAGGAGGATCTGGTCAGCTGCAAGTGTACACCGACAATGACTTTGCAGGAGATAGTAACAGTCGAAATAGCACCTCTGGATACGTATTCCTGTTGGATAATGCAGCTGTAGCGTGGCTTTCCAAGAAACAACTGATAGTGACACTCTCCACCACGGAAGCAGAGTATGTAGCAGCGTCTATTTGTGCTTGTCAAATCATTTGGGTGAAGAAAGTCTTGAAGGAACTGGGTTATGAAGTCAGAGGAAGCACAACTATTCTCTGTGACAACACGTCAACGATCAAGTTATCAAAGAACCCAGTATTTCATGGCAGGTGCAAGCATATTGGAGTTCGTTTCACTTCCTTCGAGATCTAGTCAAGAGCAATGAGATATAGCTGGAACACTATGGAACAGAGGAGCAGGTGGCAGACATTTTTACAAAACCTTTGAAGCGAAAGACATTTGAAAGATTAAGGAGATAGCTTGGGATCAGCTCTGTAAAAGATAAGCTAAGATTGGCTGATAACCAAGTCTAGCTTAGGGAGGGTTATGTTGGAGGTAAGACTGTATGAAGATAGCTAGGTGAAAAAGGTTTAATAGCCATAGTTAGGAGTTAAGTTTGTTGTTGGTTCTTGTCTGTTTTTCGTGTCAATGATGGGTGCGAGTTTCTCGGCTCAATCTAGTTAGTTGTTTAGTTGTTTCCATTAATTTATGAGTTCTAGTTTGTAAGCCTATTTAAGGCCATTTCCTTTCTTAAATGATTAAGCAGTTTTCAGTATTCTAAAGAGTCTATACAATATCATCTTAATCCTCCATCCTCTGCTGCCATAAACTTCCTCTCAATGTATTGATGAATCGACGCTATGAAACCGTGATTTCTTTTCAGAGCTCGGGAAAGAGATTTCATGTCTCCTTTCATCTCATCTCTTCTTCGTTGTTGCAACTTGCGATTTGGGACTTTTTTTAATTTCTTTTTTTAATTTATGCGGGTAATCCGCAAACCTACAAACCCATTACAGATTCAGATTGTTAAACTTATTATCCACAATGGACCTGACCCGCAAAGTCTGCTTCTTTATGGACAAATCTATAATTGTCCAGACCTTTGTCCAGGAGGGTATTAATGGATCTGGCACACACGGTACTAGCCCGTTTGATAAGCCTAGCTAGAAGTTTTGAAGATTGAGCAGGGAAGATACACCAATTCCATATTTTCAATGAACAGAAGACGAAAGACAGCAACTTTTAATCTCTCTCTGCAGATTGATATTGATAACCCTTCAAATGCAGATCTATATTTTCGTTAATCAATAGTATTATTTGCTAATTAAGCAATTTGACTGCAATTAATTCCGAAAAATGATGCTTGGACAATACTATATCTTATCATGACTGAATCACAAAACAAAAACTAAATATAAGAAACAATTTTAGAAATATTTAAATTTTTTACAAAGTTAAATGATAAATAATATATAGATTCCGATTTATCTAATTGTTTTTTGTTTTTGGTCAAGGGATTTATCTAGTTATTTTATATGAGTGAATCAAAATCCAATAATCTAACTAGTGTACACCAATCCAAATAAGATCACTCAAATTTCCTTGTTTTGATATGATTAGGAAATGATATGGAGAAGATGAATCTTAGATATGATATGATTCGCTTATCTAGTTTTTATTAATGAAGTGTACACAAATCAAGATAAGCTCATGTAAAAAAAAAAAATTTGTTTTTCTGATGTGATTTGGGAAAAGATATTTTCCCTTTCTTAATAGAAAAAATAAAAATAGAAAAAGCCCTAGTTAACGTTAATGTAACGTGTCAACGAAAGTATAAAAAGGCGATGATTGAAGAGAGAGACTCTCTCATATTCACTTTCGCTTAGTTTCTTAATTTCTCTCATTCTCGTCTCTCTCGCTTACTTGTTCCTAAAGTTATTCCATCACAATGAAGAGGAGTATGTGTTACGATGAAATCATGGCTCCGAGGAAGAGGAACAGATGGTCAAAGTTCACTGGACTAGTCGATACGGCCAGTTTTTTATGTGCACAACTAGAAGAACAACGTCGTCTTGTTGCAGATGGTGAAAAATCTGAATGTCGCATACTTAGGATTCTCGCTGAAGAAGAAGAAGAAAGCCGTAGGAGAATCTTTTGTCACTTCCCGAGGAAGTTAAGATCGTCTTTGAAGGAGCTAAATCTTATGGTTCTTAACGACACTCCTACTGATTCGGAATCTAGTCAAAACTACCTTGAAGGACTACCTTCTGATTCCAAGTTGGAATCTTTACAAAACCCTAGCTCTGATGAATCTTTGTCTGTACCCTCACTCGTTGAGTATAACACGACTGATGGTG
>JAKUCM010005135.1:0-33126 GCA_023374145.1 Lepidium sativum
CGGGTTTCGGATCAGTGATGCCTTAGATCGGGAGGATGAGAATCTGCTCCTTGTTGATGCAATCGACCTCCACACATCATCCAACTCAGCTCTATCAAAATCGGGTCCATAATTTTCGGACTCGGCCTTTGGGAACTCGAAGAGGTCCCTAAGTGCTTTGAATGTCATTCGATAGTCCCTTCCTCTTATTGCAAAGAAGATGTAACCGCCACCTTGCTTTTCTTGGAGACTCTCGTTTTCAGCATCGTATAGAACGATTTGAACCGTTGCCAAAAACTGAAGAGTCTCTTCCTTGTAAGCTCTTTGCGGATATTGCACAAATGTGGACAGCCCACAATTTTGCAACATGAGATCCACATCTCTTGTTATCCCCATTGCGGTTAGCGCTTCCTTGCATGGATAGCGGGTACCTAGAAAATCCATCCTCCGCAGATCGCTTAGTGCTCTTGCCGAGTTATGCCTCTCCTTCATCTCCTTCTCTCTTTTTCCGGCAAGAATTATCTCTCTTGCTTCTGCCGCCTCTCTTTCACCATATCAATCTTCACGGAGTGTTTCAGCAGCAAGGTCTGGGTCCAATTCGTCTTCATCCATGTATTCTCCTCTTTCTTCCGACTCATTCTCAGATTGCACTTCCATCCTCCTCTTCTCTTTTCTGCCGGGTCTGCTTGCGGCCATGGAAGACTCTCCTTGTAAAGGATTGCTTCTTGATCGAGCATTATTTTTAGCTCTGAGGCGGAGGAGGTTGGCTTTGTTGGATTTTACGTCTGTCATGGTGAAAGTAGGTCGGAGGAAGAGCAAGTATTCGGACACTAGAACAAGACACTCGAGCAGAGGTAATCGAGTGTAGTGGATGAACAAAGAGAGACGATTTGCTTCTGTAAAAGAGAGAACAACTAGAGAGAAATGTTAGAGAGAGAATGTATTTCGTGTGAATGGAAGGAGAGAGGCTCCTCCTCCTTTTATAGAGGAGAAAAACAAGGGGGAGCCTTTTCAAATTCAAAATTTGAACTTGGATTAAATCAAATCTTTTTGAATTAAATGGAAAAGATATTGCATTAAAGAAAGATTTAACCCATTTTTCGGAGTAAATGTCTCCCCTTTCTCAGCTTTTGGCAGTTATAGGCTTGGAGGTATGTGAATACGCATGAAGGCGGGACGCTCGAGCCTGACACTCGAGCAGGTTTGGTCGAGTGTCAGTCTGCCAAAAGCTGGCTGATGCTCGAGTGGGACACTCGACCAGGCGTGGTCGAGTGTTGTCCCATCTTGTCGGTTTTGACCTTATTTGTCCCATGTAGGCCCCATTTTCCTGCAAAAGAGACCCAAAAAACCTTCCAAGTGCATGTAAGTCGAAATAGATGTATGAAAAAATGATAAAATAGCAAATTTGTAAGTAAATATGCGAAAAGAAAGAAATTGAATGTATATACAGAGGATACCTTTGGGATTGCCTCCCAACTGCGCTTGTTTATAGTCTCAAGCTTGACTTTCCTCCTTTTTATTGGAGAGGAGGTGGTTCATCGAGCAGAACCGAAGTTCCCTCGGGAATCGTTCTTTTTGCCAAGTAAGGCTTTACTCTATGACCGTTTACAGTGAATCCTTCTCCATTGCTATTGGCTAAAGTGACTGCTCCATAAGGTAAAACTTGTAATACTTTGAACGGACCAGACCACTTCGATCGTAGCTTTCCGGGAAATAGCTTGAGTCTTGAGTTAAAGAGTAGCACTTGATCACCAACTTTGATTGTTTTCCGCTGGATCTTTTTGTCATGAGCTGCTTTTGTTCGATCCTTGTATGCTTTTGAGCTGTCATATGCTTCGAGTCTGATTTCTTCGAGTTCATGTAAGTCCATCTGCCTCTTCTCTTGTGCTGTCTTGATATCGAAATTCAAGAGTTTGGTTGCCCAAATCGATTTGTACTCTATCTCAACTGGTAAATGGCAGGATTTTCCATAGAGTAATTGGAAAGGTGTGCGGCCAATAGGTGTTTTGAAAGCAGTCCTATAGGCCCAAAGAGTATCATCCAATTTGGCGGCCCAATCACGTTTGGACAGCCCAACTATCTTCATCAAAATCGTTTTGATTTGTCTATTAGAGACTTCAACTTGTCCGCTGGTTTGAGGATGATAAGGAGTCGCCACTTTGTGTTTAACCCCATGTTTCTTAAGCAAATTTTCGAAAACCTTGTTGACAAAATGGGATCCTCCATCGCTAATCACAACTCTTGGCACACCAAATCTGGGAAATATAATGTGTTTGAAGAGTTTAAGTACCACATTTGCATCGTTTGTAGGAGCTGCAATAGCTTCTACCCATTTAGAGACATAATCCACAACAACCAAAATGTAACTGTTTCCTAAAGAAGGAGGCTTAAATGGTCCAATGAAATCGATTCCCCAACAGTCAAACACTTCTATCTCCAAGATCGGATTCTGCGGCATCTCATTCCTCTTGCTTATACTGCCCATTCTTTGGCAGCAATCACATCTGGATATGAACTCTTGGCAGTCTTTAAAAATCGATGGCCACCATAACCCGGATTGAAGGATTTTCTGTGCTGTTTTGAATGCAGCAAAGTGTCCTCCATAAGTAGATCCATGACAATGTTCCAAAATTCCATTGACTTCCTCTTCTGATACACATCTTCTGAATAGTCCATCAGATCCTTGCTTGTAGAGATAAGGCTCATCCCAAAAATACTGCCTTACATCCCTAAAAAATTTCTTCCTTTGATGATAATTCAAGGTTTTAGGCAGCTCTCCTCCGACCAAATAGTTTACCAAATCGGCATACCATGGTAAACATGTTCCCATAAACTTCGATCCGATCGAAAAACGCCTTCTTTGTCTGTGGGTTTGACACTCGAGCAGGTGGTGCTCGAGTGTCATGGTCGAGTGTTCGGTAAAAAAACTTAACAGTTGCTCTTCAGGCATAGAATCATTCATTGGAATGGTTTCTTCAACCTGTATTCTTGATAAGTGATCAGCAACACCGTTTTCAACCCCTGGTTTATCGACTATCTCCATGTCGAATTCTTGTAGCAACAAAATCCATCTAAGCAGTCTAGGCTTAGCATCCTTCTTTTTCATCAAGTATCTTAGAGCTGCATGATCAGTATGCACAATAACTTTTGATCCAACCAGATAGGACCGGAATTTCTCAAAGGCGAACACAACTGCAAGCAATTCCTTCTCCGTTGTGGCGTATTTCACCTGGGCTTCGTCTAGTGTTCTACTAGCATAGTAGATCACATTCAGTTTCTTATCTATCTTCTGTCCCAGAACTGCTCCAACAACATAGTCACTAGCATCACACATTATCTCAAAAGGGAGATTCCAATCGGGTGCTTGAACTATTGGTGCTGTTATCAAGGCGTTTTTAAGTTCGAGAAAAGCCTTGAGGCATTCCTCGTCAAAGACAAAATCCGCCTCTTTACAAAGGAGACGCGTCAAAGGTCTAGCAGTTTTCGAAAAGTCTTTGATGAACCGCCTATAGAATCCTGCATGTCCCAAGAAACTCGTAATGTCCTTGACATTTTTCGGTGGTTGTAACTGAACCATTACCTCTATCTTGGCTTTGTTGACTTCAATGCCCCTTTCAGAAATCTTATGACCTAAAATGATCCCTTCTTTCACCATAAAGTGGCATTTCTCCCAATTAAGCACTAAATCCGTCTCAACGCACCTAGATAGAACCCTGCACAAGTTTGACAAACAAGAGGAGAAGGAAGAACCATAGACAGAGAAATCGTCCATGAACACTTCGACCATCTCCTCAATCAGATCCGAAAATATAGAAGTCATGCAACGTTGAAAAGTAGCAGGTGCATTACAAAGACCAAATGGCATTCTCCTATATGCAAATGTACCATAAGGGCAAGTAAAGGTTGTTTTTTCCAGATCATTTGGATGTATAGGGATTTGGAAAAATCCACTATATCCATCAAGGAAACAATAATATGAATGATTAGCCAACCTTTCAAGCATTTGGTCTATGAATGGCAAAGGATAATGATCTTTTCTAGATGCAGAGTTCAATTTCCTAAAATCAATGCACATTCTATGTCCTGTAATGGTTCTAGTTGAAATCAAGTCATCATTTTCGTTTCTAATGACAGTGACCCCTCCCTTTTTAGGCACACAATGCACAGGAGACACCCATTTACTATCAGAAATAGGATAGATTATATCAGCATCTAACAGTTCTAAAATTTATTTCTTAACGACCTCCTTTAAATTCGGATTCAATCTCCTTTGAGGTTCCCTGCTAGAATAAGATTCATTTTCAAGGTGAATTCTGTGTGTGCATAAATCGGGAGAGATCCCTCTAATGTCAGACAGTGAGTATCCTAAGGCTTTTCTAAACCGTCTTAATTCAGAAAGCAACATGTTTAACTCATCATCACTCAATGCATTATTTACTATTACTGGATAAGTAGAGTTAGATCCAAGAAATGCGTACCTGAGCCCGGAGGGGAGTGGTTTGAGTTCCACTTTCGGCGATTTGAGCTCCGACCAGTCATCATCGAGCGGACACTCGACCTTAGTGTGGTCGAGTGTTATGGTCGAGTGTTGATTCCCAGAGGCTAAATCGGAATGCTCGAGCTTGGTGTGCTCGAGTGTTGAGGTCGAGTGTAAAGTTTCGAACCGTTTTTCACTTTTCAGTGATTTGCAAGAGTACAACAAGCTTTTGTAGACCTCAGTTTCTTCGTATATGTATCCATCACAACCGTCTTTTATCAAAGCAGTACCAAGGTGGTCTTTCTCCATCAATTCTCCAAACAGGTCCTTTGAAAGATCATCTATTTCTTGTACCACGAACAGTTGACCCTCAATGGTCATTATGTCACTAATGCTGAAAGTAATCTTGAAATCTTTCCCAAGGTTGAGTTCGATTTCTCCTTTTGGCACATTGATCACAGCTCCTGCAGTGGCTAAGAAGGGCCTTCCAAACAGCAAAGGGTCCTTTGGTTCTTCTCCCATATCTAGAACAACGAAATCCGTGGGGATTTCTACTCCTCCAACCCGAACTGGTAAGTCTTCTAGAATTCCATGTGGAATCCTAACCGATCTGTCAGCTAGTACCAAAGATATCTTACAAGACTTGTATCTATCGAACCCTAATCGTTTGGCGACTGTTAGAGGCATTAGGCTGATCGATGCCCCTAAATCACACAAGCAACTCCTGAATGTGAGAGGTCCAAGCGAACATGGAATTGTGAATGTTCCTGGATCATCGAGCTTCTTAGGCACAACCTTTCTTTGTATAATAGCACTGACCTCGTGAGTTAACACAACCATCCCTTCAACTTCTTGTGTTCTGTCCTTGACTGCGTCTTTCAAAAATTTTTGATAAGGGGGCATTAGCATAAAGGCGTCTAGAATTGGTATTTTCACTTCAACGTCCCTCATCTGCTTTTCAAAGAGAGCTTTGTACTTGTCTGCAACATCCTTTTTGAATCTCTGTGGAAAAGGAAGCTGTGGTTTGAAAGGAGGTGGAGCAAACGTCTTTGGGTCTTTTTGTATATCGGTTGTGTTTCTAGGCTGATCTTCGGACACTCGAGCAGGTGGTGCTCGAGTGTGTTCGTCGAGTGTCACGGATTTTGGCTTTTTCGTGCTGATTTCTGTCTGTTCTTCGACCAAATCATCCTCCCCTTCTAGAAGGACACTGTCCTCAGTGTTCTCTGTTGGTTCAGCACGAATTAGCAATTCACGGCCACTACGGAGTGTAATGGCGTTGGCGTGATACTCCTTAGGATTTTGAACAGCTTTTCCAGGTAGCTGTCCGGTTTGTTTGTTGGTTGATGAAGATCCTTGTTGATTCTCTACATATTTGAGACGAGCATTGAGAGTCTCAAATTTGCAGTTGAGTTCATTATGTGAAGCATCGATCTTAGCATGTACTTCAGCAAATTTCCGTGTTAATTCGGAAGCGCTGGCCGTCTGTCCCTTTAGTATCTGCTGCAAGATGTCCATCACTTCAGGTGTTTGTTGTGGTGGTTGGTGGTGTGTTTGCTGGTACTGTTGTTTGGGTATGAATGGTTTTGATTGTGGTTGCGGATGTGGTTTGGGTGGGTACACCTGGTTGTTTGGATTCGCTACATTTGTGTTTCTGTAGGATAGGTTGGGGTTAGGTTTATAGCTGTTGAATTGTCTGAAATTGTTGCTTTGGTTTTGTACGAAATTGACCTCTTCAACTTCGTCATCGTCTTCTTCAACCCGTTCTGTTTCACTGACATGGTGTACTTGCTTATGGTGAGCTGAAAGTAGCTTGTCTAGTTTGTCTTGTATGGCTTTGAGCTCCTTTCTACTAACCATATCTGAATCCGTTACGCCTCTAGGAGTTCGATCATAGTCTTCACTGTATTGGCCGTCTGCTTGAGCTAAATTCTCCACTAATTCCCATCCATCATCGACATCTTTATTCAGAAAAGTCCCATTGCTGGCTGTATCTAGCAACATGAGTATCTTTGGGATCACGCCTCTGTAGAGAGTACTGAGAAGGGACTCAGTAGTGAAACCGTGATGAGGACATTGCGATTGGTACATCTTGAATCGTTCCCAAGCCTCAGAGAATGTTTCTGAATGGTTTTTCTTAAAACCAGAGATGGAATTGCGAAGTTTCGCAGTCCTGGAATTTGAAAAGAATTTGCCTAGAAATGCTTCTTTGCAGGCGTCCCATGATGTGATAGATCCTTGTGGCAAGTGTTTTTCCCATTGATGTGCTTTGTCTCCAAGAGAGAAAGGAAACAATCGCAATTTCAGAGCATCCTCACTAACCCCGTTTATTTTTGTCAGACTGGTTAGTCTTTCAAATTCATCAAGATGATCTAGTGGGTCCTCAGAAGGTAAACCATGAAATTTACTGTTCTGAACCATGGAGATCATTCCACTTTTAATCTCAAAGTTGTTGTTGGCGATGGCTGGTGGGACAATTCCATGGCGTTGAGTGTGGATACTGGGAGCATCACCGGCACCAATGTGTCTAACTCTCCTAGGACGGGTTCCTAATTCAGTAGCTTGTACTTGTTCTTCCATGTTAACCTGATCCGTGTATTCTTCGTTCAATCGGTTCCGTTGTTCTCGCAAGTATTCACGAGGTAAACGGTCTATTCTGTCAGAGTATGGAATGAGGTCTTCACTTCCACGAGATCTGGTATTCATGCAAGTGATTTGTGTTGTCGGAAATGACACTCGAGCGGGTGTTGCTCGAGTGTAGTGATCGAGTGTGTCTTGGTTCTGCTGAAGCTTTCTGGACACAGGAGAAAAATCAACGTGCTCGAGTTGTGTTGATCGAGCTTGTTGATCGAGTGTACCTGAAAGCAAAGAAAAAACCAGAAACGTTTTTAGAATAATAGTATAATAAACTTAGTCTCAGAAAAGTGATTCTCTTAATTGTAGCTAACTAATCCCAGTTGGCAACGGCGCCAATTTGATAAACAGGTTTTTGCGGTGTTTTCTCAAATACCAAACTGTCTATTTAATCAATTGCAGTACAGTATGGTGTCAATCCAATGGGAGAGTAACTAGCAATCAAGATATAATCTACTTATTCTAATCTAAGCCAGATTCGGTTTTAGCAGGTGGTTTATCTATCCTAGGTGACAATGAAATCTTTAAAACAAAATGCTAAAAACGAAACGCAGTATTAAAATGTAAAAACAGAGCACTAAAAGTAAAGCAATAATGAGACAAATGATAAAGTGCAACACGAAATCTCAACCTAAAGCAGAGTATTAAAATCACGAAAATTCAATAGAGGAAAAACGGGTTCTTGAGGATTAGGATCAATGATTAGGGTATTCCTAGGGGTTCTAGACTTATCTATCAACCTATTTAGATGACCTCTAAGCAAGGAATCACAAAGTAGTCACATTCGCTCTCGCGCAATGGGACCTCTCCTAAAAGACAACCTGACTTGACTCTCGCCCAACGATTGGAAATTCAAGAGGCCTTAAGTATGGACCTTACAAAGCCTAATAACACCCTAGACAATCAATCTCTTGAGCTAGGAAGATGCTATCTTAATTTAAGCATGTTCAAGTGATTCCCCAAACGCCTCTCGGGGGGGATTCACCAAGAGATCGAATTTCAATTGATCAGAAAGAAACAAGCATTAAGAACACTTAAACTAAAGAGATCTAAGACCTTATTTAAACATAGACAAATCTAGAAATCCCTAAGTTTTCCCCTAATCTCACCCTTTCCTCAAGAACCCTAGACTAACTTACTCAGAATTCATAAAATAAAATAAAGACTTAAAATCGAAATCTAATTGCATAAAACTTAAAGCTAAAAATCGTAAATGCCTTAGTGAAAATATGAGACTCGAAAATTGCTAGAAAATATTGTATATCGAAAGTAGAAATTCTAGTACAATTTATAGATCAAAAGATCTTAAAGAAAAAGGAGAAATACTTAAAGAGAAAAAGGGAAAAATTCCCTTGAAAGAAAAATGAGAATTTCCTTTTAAAAGTTAAAAGGAAATTTCCCTAAGAAAGAAAAATAGAAAAGAACTAAAAGATAATTGGGCTTGCACGAAGGGGCTTTTGATGGGCCTTTTTCGCAGGGAAGCCCAAAGATTCAATCTTTGTCTAAAGTCTCGGTTCTGGTCCGTAAAGGCACTCGACCAAGTGATGGTCGAGTGTCGGAGACTCGAGTGACAAATCTTCTAGTTTGCATCTTGAACTTCAACCTTAGACCAGTCGATTCCTCATTGGTCTTCTTGTACTCCGAAATACTTCGTGATAAGCTCCAAAAAGTACCTAAAAGTCCCTTTTATGCAATGTATGCAATGCCCGATACTAATAATGCAAATTATGCTCAAAAGAACCTAAAACAATTATAATAATGCAAGTATGAATGCAAAACATGCTAAATAATGGTCCTAAAATGTGGTAAAATGCAGACACATCAGTACACACTAAGATAGATGCTTCACATAATGACCTCAACTGCAAATTTGAGACTCTTAATGCCCGTCTCAAGTATGTGGAGAATCAGAAAGGATCCTCATCCACTGTAAAACAAACCGGACAACTACCTGGAAAAGCTGTCCAAAACCCTAAGGAGTATCACGCCAACGCCATTACACTTCGTAGTGGCCGTGAATTGCTAATCCGTGCTGAAACGGTAGAGAACGCTGAGGACAGTGTCCTTCAAGAAGGGGAGGATGATTTGGTCAAAGAACAGACATAAATCAGCACAGAACAGCCGAAATCTCCGACACTCGACCAAGATGCTCGAGCACCACCTGCTCGAATGTCAGAACCGCAGCCCAAAAACACAACTGACTTGCAGAAAGACCCAAAACCATTCTCTCCACCTCCTTTCAAACCACAGCTTCCTTTCCAACAGAGATTCAAAAAGGATGTTGCAGACAAGTACAAAGCTCTCTTTGAAAAACAGATGAGGGACATTGAGGTAAAAATACCGATCCTAGATGCCTTTATGCTAATGCCCCCTTATCAAAAGTTTTTGAAGGACGCAGTCAACGACAGAACACAAGAAGTTGAAGGGATGGTTACGCTAACACATAAGGTCAGTGTTATTATACAAAGAAAAGTTGTGCCTAAGAAGCTTGATGATCCAGGAACATTCACAATCACATGCTCGTTGGGACCTCTCACATTCAGGAGTTGCTTGTGTGATTTAGGGGCGTCGATCAGCTTGATGCCACTAACAGTCGCCAAACGATTAGGGTTTGACAAGTACAAATCCTGCAAGATATCCTTAGTATTAGCTGACAGATCGGTTAGGATTCCACATGGAATCCTGGAAGACTTACCAGTTCAGGTTGGAGGAGTAAAAATCCACACGGATTTCGTTGTTCTCGATATGGGAGAAGAACCAAAGGACCCCTTGTTATTTGGTAGGCCTTTCTTGGCCACTGCAGGAGCTGTGATCAATGTGCCAAAAGGAGAGATTGAACTTAATCTGGGGAAAGATTTCAAGATGACTTTCAGCATCAGCGATATAATGAGAAAACTGACTATTGAGGGTCAGCTGTTCGTGGTACAAGAAATAGATGATCTGTCAAAGGATCTGTTTGGGGAATCGATAGAGAAAGATCACCTTGGTACTGCTTTGATAAAAGACGGTCATGATGGGTACGTATACGAGGAAACTGAAGTCTACGAAGGCTTGTTGGAGTCTTGCAAACCACTGAAAAGTAAAAAAACAGTTCGAAACATTACACTTGACCTCAACACTCGAGCAAGCAGAGCTTGAGTGTCCCGATTTGGCCTCAGAAAATCAAAGCTCGAGCACAACACTCGATCACACCAAGGTCGAGTGTCAGACCGATGACGACTAGTCGGAGCTCAAATCACCAAAAGTGGAACTCAAACCACTCCCCTCCGGACTCAGGTACACATTTCTTGGATCTAACTCGACTTATCCAGTAATAGTAAATAATTCATTGAGTAATGATTAGTTAGATATGTTACTTTCTGAATTAAGACGGTTTAGAAAAGCCCTAGGATATTCACTATCTAACATTAAAGGGATCTCCCCTGATTTGTGCACACATAGAATTCACCTTGAAAATGAATCTTACTCTAGCAGGGAACCTCAAAGGAGATTAAATCCAAATTTGAAGGAGGTTGTTAAAAAGGAAATTTTGAAAGTGTTAGATGTTGATATAATTTACCCTATTTCGGATAGCAAATGGGTATCTCCTGTGCATTGTGTGCCTAAAAAGGGAGGGGTCACTGTCATCAGGAATGAGAATAATGATTTAATTCCAACTAGAACTGTTACAGGGCATAGGATGTGCATTGATTTTAGGAAATTGAATTCTGCATCTAGGAAGGATCATTATCCTTTACCATTCATCGATCAGATGCTAGAAAGGTTGGCTAATCACTCATATTACTGTTTCCTTGATGGATATAGTGGATTTTTCCAAATCCCTATACATTCAAATGATCAGGAAAAGACAACCTTTAATTGCCCCTATGACACATTTGCATATATGAGAATGCCATTTGGTCTTTGTAATGCACCTGCTACTTTTAAACGTTGCATGACTTCTATATTTTCATATCTGATTGAGAAGATGATTGAGGTATTCATGGACTATTTTTATGTCTATGGCTCCTCCTTCTCCTCCAGTTTGTCGAACTTGTGCAGGGTTTTATCTAGGTGTGTTGAGATAGATCTCGTGCTTAATTGGGAAAAATGCCACTTTATGGTAAGAGAAGGCATCGTTCTAGGTAATAAGATTTTAGGAAAAGGTATCGAAGTCGATAAAGTCAAGATAGAAGTGATGGTTCAGCTGCAGCCTCCCAAAACAGTCAAAGACATTAGAAGTTTCTTGGGTCATGCAGGATTTTATAGGCGATTCATCAAGGACTTTTCAAAGACTGCTAGGCCTCTAACTCGTCTCCTTTGCAAGGAAGTAGATTTTGTCTGTGACAAAGAATGCCTCAAGGCTTTTCTAGAACTTAAGAAAGCCTTGGTAACAGCACTGATTGTCCAAGCACCTGACTTGAATCTCCCTTTTGAGATAATGTGTGATGCTATTGACTATGCTGTTGGAGCAGTTCTGGGACAAAAAAAGGATAGGAAACTCAATGTGATATACTATGCTAGTAGAACACTAGACGAAGCTCAGGTGAAATACGCCACTACGGAAAAAGAATTACTTGCGGTAATGTTCGCCTTTGAGAAATTTAGATCCTATCTAGTTGGATCGAAGGTTATTGTGCATACGGATCATGCAGCTCTAAGATACTTGATGAAAAAGAAGGATGCTAAGCCTAGACTACTTAGGTGGATTTTGCTGCTGCTGCAAGAATTCGATATGGAGATAGTCGACAAACCTGGTATAGAAAACGGTGTTGCTGATCATCTATCTAGGATCAGGTGGAAGAAACCCTTCCAATGAATGATTCTATGCCTGAAGAACAACTGTTGAGTTTTTCCATCAAACACTCGACCATGACACTCGAGCACCACCTGCTCGAGTGTCAGGCCCATAGTCAGAAAAGATGTTTCTCAATCGGATCGAAACTTGTCGGAACTTGCTTACTATGGTACGCCGACTTGGTTAACTATTTGGTGGGAGGAGAGCTGCCTAAGACTCTAAATTTCATCAAAGAAAAAAATTCTTCAGGGATGTAAGGCAGTATTTCAGGGATGAACCCTACCTTTACAAGCAAGGGTCTGATGGACTATTCAGAAGATGTGTATCAAAAGAGGAAGTCAAGGGAATATTGGAGCACTGCCATGGATCTACTTATAACGGCACAGAAGATTCTTCAATCCGGGTTATGGTGGCCATCGATTTTCAAACACTGCCAGGAGTTCATATCTAGGTGTGATTGCTGTCAAAGAATGGGTAGTATAAGCAAGAAGAATGAAATGCCGTAGAATCCAATCTTGGAAATAGAAGTGTTTGACTGTTGGGGAATCGATTTTATGGGACCATTTAAGCCACCTTCATTAGGGAACATCTACATTATGGTTGTTGTTAATTATGTCTCGAAATGGGTAGAAGCTATTGCAGCTCCTACAAACGATGCAAAAGTGGTACTTAAGCTTTTCAAACACATAATATTTCCCAGATTTGGTATACCAAGAGTTGTGATCAGCGATGGAGGGTCCCACTTTGTCAACAAAGTTTTCGAGAATTTGCTTAGAAAGCATGGGGTTAAACACAAAGTGGCGACTCCTTATCATCCTCAAACCAGCGGGCAAGTCGAGGTCTCCAACAGGCAGATTAAATCGATTTTAATGAAGATAGATGGGCTGTCAAAACGTGATTGGGCCGCCAAATTAGATGATACTCTTTGGGCCTATAGGACTGCTTTCAAAACACCCATTGGACGTACATCTTTTCAACTACTCTATGGGAAGTCCTGCCATTTGCCAGTAGAGCTAGAGTACAAATCAATTTGGGCAACCAAACTCCTGAATTTCGATATCAAGACAGCACAAGAAAAGAGGAAGATGGATTTACATGAGCTAGAAGAAATCAGACTTGAAGCATATGATAGCTCAAAGGCATACAAAGATCGCACAAAGACAGCCCACGACAAAAAAGATCCAGCAGAAAACGCTCGCAGTTGGTGATCAAGTGCTTCTCTTTAACTCAAGACTCAAGTTGTTTCCCGGAAAACTACGATCAAAGTGGTCTGGTCCATTCAAAGTACTACAAGTTCTACCTTATGGAGCAGTCACTTTGGCCTACAGCAATGGGGAAGGATTTACTGTGAATTGGCATAGAGTTAAGCGTTATTTGGACAACTGCACGATTCCCGAGGGATTTCGGTTCTGCTCGATGAGCCATTTCATCTCCAATGAATATGAGGAAGTCAAGCTTGAGACTATAAACAAGCGCAGTTTGGAGGCAATCCCAAAGGTATCGTATGTATATACATTCAATTTTCCGGCATATTTAATTTCTTTAAGTACACTTATTATTTTTCATCTTTACTTGCATCTATTTCATCTTACATGCACTTGGAAGGTTTTTTGTACGTTTTACATGAAAGTGGGGTCCAAAATAGGACAGGTGGGGTCATAACCGACAAGATGGGACAACACTCGACCACGCCTGGTCGAGTGTCCCACTCGAGTGTCAGCCATCACTTGGTAGACTGACAATCGACCAAACCTGCTCGAGTGTCAGGCTCGAGCGTCCCACCACCATGCCTATCCTATGCCTTTGCGCCTATAACTGCCAAAAGCAATAAAAGGTGAGACATTTACTGCGAAAATGGGTTAAATCTATCTTTCATGCAATATCTTTTATATTTAATTCAAAAGATTTGATTTGATCCAAATTCAAATTTTGAATTTGAAAAGATTCCCCCTTTGTCTTTCCTCCCCTATAGAAGGAGGAGAAGCCTCTCTCTTTTCATTCACACCAAATACACTCTCTCTCTAAAAATTCTCTCTAGTTTTTCTCTCTTTTGCAGAAGCAAGCTGTCTCTCTCTCAGCTCGTCTATTACACTCGACCATACCAGCTCGAGTGTCAAGCTCGAGCGTCGAAGTACTTACTCTTTTCTGATCAATCCTCACGATGACTGACCGCAAATCCAACCAAGCTAACCTCCTCCGTCTCAGAGCCAAGAATAATGCTCGATTAAGAAGCAATCCTACCCAAGGAGAGTCTTCTAAAGGCAAAAACAGACCTAACAAAAAAGAAAAGAGGAGGTTAGTAATTCAATCTGAGAATGAGTCGGAGGAGGAAAGAGAGTACATGGATGAGGATGATATGGATCCGGATCTTGTTGAAGAGACGCTTCGTGCGGATGGATATGGCGAGAGAGAGGCTGAAGAAGCAAGAGAGATAACCCTGGCAGGGAAGAAAGAAAAGGAGATGAAAGAGAGGCACAATGTAGCAAGGGCACTGAACGATCTGCGGGGAATGGACTTCATAGGGACCCGCTACCATGCAAAGAGGCATTAACCACGATGGGAATAACCAGAGATGTGGATCTCATGTTACAAAACTGTGGGCTGTCCACATTTGTATCACATTCACAACGAGCATACAAGGAGGAGACTCTACAGTTTTTGGCAACGGTGCAGATCGTTCTATATGATGCAAAAAACGTGGGTCTCCAAGAAAGGGCAAGGTGGCGGTTACATTTTCTTTGCAATTAGGGGGAAGAGATTATCGCATGAACTTTAGAGCGCTTCGAGATCTATTCCAATTTCAAGAGCAGAGTCCGAGAACTATGGACTAGATTTCGATAGGGGAAGAACTAGATTATGTGTGGCGTTCAATAGCCTCAACGAGGAGCAGATTCTCATCATCACGATCAAAGGCGTCTCTAATCCGAAACCCAGCCTTGAGGTATTTTCGCATGATCCTTTCAAATACCTTTTTCTCACGTTTTACTACAGGAACAATCAATTTAGGGGAAATGCAAATGCTGGTGACTGCTCTCAAAGACATCGTTGGTACAAGGAGTGACGGATCCCCGATTATAGGAGATAGGAACGACGCTGGTCTAACCATCCAATTCGCAAACCAGTTAGGTCACATACCGCGATTGGGCCAGAGACAATAGGACCGGAGGACGTGACGGTAAGATCACAATTGGCGGGCTTGTCACTTGCATTCTGGAAAGATGTGATGTGCCAATCGATGATGCAGAATGGGGCTGATCCTCGGTTCATGAACATGGACCACTTGAGGAGAAGCCAATTCCTAACTGCGGCTGAGGTGCAAGGTAAGCTCATCTACTCTTTCCATCACTTGCTTAGACCAAACGCTTTTCTACTCTTGCCAAACAGGGAATACAGGTCAATAAGATGTGACAGAACACGGATTTTAATCCACCGATGGAAGCCTTATACGATCCCAATGGCCCTCCACAAAGTTCATCTCCAACAAACAGTGATGAGGTTGATCCTGAGGCATATTGCTTTGAAGAATACACAATGCCACCACGTCAAGGAGAGCCAATCAGAGAAGCATACAAGCACATAGGCTTGTTGCAAAAGATGAACAAGTGGCTGATGAGGAAGGTAAGAAGCTGACTGCAAGTGATGAAGCTATAAGGTAGGAAAATGAGAAGCTGAGTAGAAGAGTGGCTGTTTTAGAAAAGAAACAGCGGTCCCACCACCACCACCGATTCGCCTAAGACGAGCCTCTGTATCCACTGATCGTGAAAGACAGTAGCAACCCGCACCAGCTAGATATTCTCATACAGGAGGCCTTTTGATGCAGCTGGGGCAAGCTCGAGCCAGACGCTCGAGCAACAACCGATCGAGCGTCAATCCGAACACTCGAACCGAAAACGCTCGAGCAAGCTGAGCTCGAGCGTCAGAGGCACATAGACCACTACATGGAAATCATGCGGAAATGTAGCCGCCGACTACTGGAACAACTGAGAGGTACCAAATTCCTTTCCTTCATTGTACATACCATTGCATATTTATCACTTGACTTGCTGGTCTAGGATCCTCTTTCGGACTTTTTATACACACGAGGGGACTGTGTGATTTAAGTTTGGGGGGAGGGTTCTAGAGGACATTTGCCTTTGTTTTCTGTGATTCTTAGTTTTTATTCTTTGTATTTCATCATTCACATTACATCTAAGGCATAGAAAAACCAAAAATATTTTCTTTTAGCATATTTTTTCGATTGCATATCATCTAAGGCATAGAAAACCCATAAAATTTTTTAAAAAATCGAAAAAAGAATTAGTCAAAAACAGAGTGTTCATGTAGTTGCATTGCATTAATATAGGATTGAGTCTAGAGTTTTGGGAATCATTATGCTAGTATAGACGGACTTGCTAGTTTGATTGGCTAGTAACCATAGTGAACTCTTGGACTTGCGTTTTTTTCCCTCTTGAACACTGATTGGTAGATTATTGACCTTTGAAACCAATACTTAGGTGTGTCTCAAAAAGAACCAGATTTGTTGCCTCATAATCGAATTCCATATTTCCAAATTAGGGGTTTGAGATACATTGTATAAGATCCTTCCTTAGGTTCAGCTAGCTAAGTAAAAAAAAAGAAAGCATAAGATGAATATAAAATCATCCTTCTTACAACTCGGCTCAAATAATATGGTCTAAGAGGAACAGGGACTGTGCGTAAACCCCGTACCTTCTTGTGTTCATCGATGAAACCATTTCGATATTGCCTAAGATGGACCGGAACTGTGCGTAGACGCATACTTTTTCGCGTCCTATTGATAAAGCTAATACATCGATGCCTAAGGTGAATCGGGGCTGTACGTAAACCCGTACTTTTTCGTGTCTCATTGATAAAACTGAAACTAATAAGTACGAGTAGGAGTTGAGAAGTGATCGAAAATGCTTAATCCATAGTATCTAGCTGAATTTAAGGAAGTTGAATCCCAAGTCTTTGATCAATAGCCCCTCTTGCGGACTGCACTTAAATAAATAGGTTTCAAATCTGAGTTTCTTAAGAGTCCAACTAAGTGTTAGGGGAATATTCGGTTTTTCATGCTAAGCCCTTGATGAAAGTAGATTGTGGTTCTTACAAAGGAATGAGGGTTCACTTGTGGATTACGGTTTTCAGCTTATGAGATTGTTTGTTTGAGGTTTGATGTCCCCATTGTCTGCAACCTCTCTTCCTTTTTAGATCTATGCATATTTGCTTGAGGGCAAGCAAAGACTAAGTTTGGGGGAGTTGATGTGTCTTAAAAAAAAAAAAAAAAAAAAAAAAAAAAAAAAAAAAAAAAAAGTTTTGCATTCATACCTGCATTATTATCATTTTTTTAGGTCCTTTGAGGCATAATTTGCATACTTAGTGTTGGGCATTGCACACATTGCATAAAGGGTATTTTTAAGGCACTTTTTGGAGCTTATCATGAAGAATTTCGGACTACAAGAAGACCAATGGAAAATCGGCTGGCCTAGAGTTAAAGTTCAGGATGTGATCTAGGAAGATTTGGCATATCTCCATGACACTCGAGCATGAGACTCGACCACAATTGGTCGAGTGGATTTTTGGACCAGAACGTTGACTTTTGACAGAGTTGACTTTTCTTTTGGGCTTTTTGTAGAAAGGGCCCAATGGTACTCCTTTATGTGAAAAGGGAAAAGCCCAACTATATTAGGCCTTTTTCCATTTTCTTTTCTTAAGGAATTTTCCTTTTCTCTTTTCAAGAAATTTTCCATTTTTCTTTCTAGGGAATTTTCCCTTTTCCTCTTTAAGTAATTTTCCTTTTTTTTTTCTTTAAGACTTAAGATCTTTGTTGATCTATAAATTGTACTAGAATTTCCACTTTTAATATATCATATTTTCCAGCAATTTTCTATCCTCTAAAAAGCAATATTGAATTCTCTTCTTTAAGTTTATGCAATTGATTTTCGATTCTGATTTTATGCTTTACTTCATGAATTCTGAGTATGTTAATTTAGGGTTCTTGAGGAGAAGGTGAGATTAGGGGAAAACTTAGGGATTTCTAATGTGTCTGCATTTACCACATTTTAGGACCATTATTTAGCATGTTTTGCATTCATACTTGCATTGTTATCATTGTTTTAGGTTCTTTTTAGCATAATTTGCATTATTAGTGTCGGGCATTGCATACATTGCATAAAAGGGATTTTTAGGTACTTTTTGGAGCTTATCACGGAGTATTTCGGATTACAAGAAGACCAATGAGGAATCGTCTGGCCTAAGGTTGAAGTTCAGGATGCAAACTAAAAGATTTGTCACTCGAGTCTCCGACACTCGAGCATGACACTCGACCATCACTTGGTCGAGTGACTTTACGGGCCAGAACTAAGACTTTGGACGAAGATTGAATCTTTGGGCTTCTCTGCGAAAAAGGCCCATCAAAAGCCCCTTTGTGCAAACCCAATGATCTTTTAGTTTTTTTCTATTTTCTTTCTTAAGAAAATTTCCTTTTAACTTTTAAAAGGAAATTCCCATTTTTCTTTCTAGGGAATTTTTCCCTTTTTCTCTTTAAGTATTTTTCCTTTTTCTTTAAGATCTTTTGATCTATAAATTGTACTAGAATTTCTACTTTCAATATACAATCTTTTCTAGCAATTTTCGAGTCTCTTATTTTACAAAGGCATTTACGATTTTTCTAGTCTTAAGTTTTATGCAATTAGATTTCGATTTTAAGTCTATAGTTTATTTCATGAATTCTGAGTAAGTTAGTCTAGGGTTCTTGAGGAAAGGGTGAGATTAGGGGAAAACTTAGGGATTTCTAGATTTGTTTATGTTTAATTAAGGTCTTAGATCTCTTTAGTTTAAGTGTTCTTAATGATTGTTTCTTTCTGATAAATTGAAATTCGATCTCTTGGTGAATCCCCCCCGAGAGGCGTTTGGGGAATCACTTGAACATGCTTAAATTAAGATAGCATCTTCCTAGCTCAAGAGATTGATTGTCTAGGGTGTTATTAGGCTTTGTAAGGTCCATACTTAAGGCCTCTTGAATTTCCAATCGTTGGGCGAGAGTCAAGTCAGGTTGTCTTTTAGGAGAGGTCCCATTGCGCGAGAGCGAATGTGATTACTTTGTGATTCCTTGCTTAGAGGTCATCTAAATAGGTTGATAGATAAGTCTAGAACCCCTAGGAATACCCTAATCATTGATCCTAATCCTTGAGAACCCGTTTTGCCTCTATTGAATTTTCGTGATTTTAATACTCTGATTTAGGTTGAGATTTCGTGTTGCACCTTATCATTAGTTTCACTATTGCTTTACTTTTAATGCTCTGTTTTTACATTCTAATACTTTGTTTCGTTTTTAGCATTTTGTTTTAAGATTTTGTTGTCACCTAGGATAGATAACCACTCGCTAAAACTGAATCTGGCTTAGATTAGAATAAGTAGATTACATCTTGATTGCTAGATACTCTCCCATTGGATTGACACCATACTCTACTGCAATTGATTAAATAGACAGTTTGGTATTTGAGAAAACACCGCAAAAACCTGTTTATCAATTTCCAGACTTGTTTATGTTTTATTAAAGTTTTTTAGATCTCTTTAATTTAAGTGTTCTTAGTTCTTAATGCTTATTTCTTTCTGATCAATTGAAATTTGATTTCTTGGTGATTCCCCCCCCCCCCCCCCCCCCCCCCCCCCCCCCCCCCCCGAGAGGCGTTTGGGGAATCGCTTTAACATGCTTAGGTTGATAACTTCTCCTAGCTCAAGAGATTGATTGTCTAGTGTGTTATTAGGCTCTGTAAGGTCCATACTTAAAGCCTCTTGAACTTCCAATTGTTGGGCGAGAGTCAAGTCAGGTTGTTGTTCAAGAGAGGTCCCATTGCATGAGAATGAATGTGATTTACTTTGTGATTCCTTGCTTAGAGGTCATCTAAATAGGTTGATAAACAAGTCTGGAACCCCTAGGAATACCCTAATGATTGATCCTTAACTTCGAGAAGCCCTTTTCCTCTATTGAATTTTCGTGAATTTTAATACTCTGTTTTTAGGTTAAAACTCTTTTTTGCAATTACTCTATTTTGTTATTGCTCTACTTTCAATACTCTGTTTTTTACATTCCGTTTTTACCTAGTTTAGACAACTACTCACTAAATCGAATCTGGCTTAGATTAGGACAAGTAGATTGCATCTTGATTGCTAGTTACTCTCCCAGTGGATTGACACCATACTGTCCTGCAATTAATTACATAACAGTAGGGTATTTGATAAACACGCAAAAACCTTGTTATCACCACGGCGGGGACCACAACGGTCAAGTCCGCTTTTTGACCGTTGGGGCACTCGCGACCACTCTCTTTCCAGGGCCACAATCCCCAACGGCTCCAAGACTGCTTGCACGTGCGGCTGAAGACGCGGGGACCCGAAGACCTTCGTATGTCAACGCCCTCAATCTTTCGGAGCACTTCACGCCTTGGATCGCTCGCGACCTGCTGTGCTTGCGTCATGGAGCACTCACAACCCAAAGCGCTCGCAACCTGGAGCACTCGCGTCCTGGAGCGCTCACGACCTAGAGCACTAGCGCTCTTGAGCGCTCACGACCTAGAGCACTCGCGCCCTGGAGCACTCCCGACCTGGATCGCCCACGCCCTAGAGTCTTCGTGCCTTGGAGCACTCACGACCTGGAGCACCTGGGACCTGGATCACTCGCGCCTTGGAGCGCTCGCATCCTCCGTCTCTCTGCTCCATGTGAACTCGAGATTTATGCAACCCGATAGATAGATAGGGTCACTAGGCCTCTTGGATAGGAGATAACTGTGGCCTAGTTAGGATGCTTGATCAATACAACTTGGAAGAGGTTTGCAGTTCCATTCAAAGGGAACAAGGAAGTTGAATTCTTCTCGGGGGTAAAGGGGGAGCTCCTCCTTGTCAATAAGGATTTTTGTCATGAAGAAAGAAAGCTTTGGGTGTGCGACCATTGCAAGAAAAAGGGACACTCAAAGGAACGGTGTTGGATTCTTGATATGAGAGAGAATGACACAATAGCTGCAGCACCTGAAGTAGAGGGTCGGATTACACGTTCCAGAGCTAAGGAGATGGCCAAGGAAGCTCATTCCCTCATTGCAGAAGGAGTTGACGAGCTAGCAGCTGCACAAGTCTTCAACATCTCCATCTTGAAGACTTCTCCTGGTAATGATAACTAGGTAACTTAGGTGAGGAAGTTTGTACTCTTTTTCCCATAGAGAGTTTTGTCCCAATTAGGTTTTCTCTCATGGTTTTTAATGAGGCAGATGGAATCACTACAGTGAGTTACTTAGAAGTCTTACCATTAGGAGAATAATGTACAAACCAATCTGGGTGCACCATTAGGGGACGCCTCGTTGTTTTTATTTAAACACTTTGCTGTTTTTTTATAAGTTTCAAACTACATGTTGTTTTTGTTTAGAACTACATGTTGTTTTGGTTTTAGGGTTATATTTAAACCCCAGAACTTGTTGTAAACTTCTTAAGAGTATTATTTTGACAAAAAAGGACTTCTTTAAAGTTTTCATGCTCTCAAGCCACGGTTCTGGAAATCCTAGAGCCTGAATCTCCTATCATGTTGTGAGCCAAGAGATTCTTCACCTAATCCATCTAATCACCTAAAAACCTAACCATTCTATCACTTCAAATTGCCATCTCTCCAATCCACGTGAACCATCCACCATATCCATCTCATCCAATCACGTTTTTCATCTCCATCTCAACAGATCACGCTTTCATCTCATTAAATCACGTTCTTATCATCAGATCACTTTCAACCTTCATCAGAGTTGTCCAAGGGAGTTTCTATCAAGTGGTATCAGAGCCAACTCTGTGCCAAGGCTGAGAAATTCTCTAACCCTAATCTCTCTTTCTCTTCATTTTTTTTTCGTTTCTATTCTTTGTTTTAGGGTTAGTTTTGTTCTGTTCTTGTTGCTTAGGTTTAGAGAAACGTTTTTGTTGTCCTTAATTCTTAGGCATAAGTGTTTTCCTCTTAGAATGAGGATTAGGTTTTGTTTTCCTAATTGAATTAGGATTAGGGTTAATTTTCCTGATTGAATTAGGATTAGGGTTTCGTTTTCCTGTTTGATTTAGGATTAGGTTTTTAGTACTTCCTGTTTAGGTTAGGAATAGTTAGAAGTCCTATTCCTAGTAGGATTAGGAAAAGAATTTTCGATTTTTAGGCTTTTATTTCTTTTCTTTTCGTCTTAGAACTAGTTACTGTGAGCTGTTTTGACTTCCTTTCAGGTACAATGGAGCTTTCAGCTGAAGCCATGGAAGCTCTAAACAAAGCCATGGCTCAGCAAATCCAAGAAGCCAATAAAGCCATAGCTTCTCAACTCATTCAACAATTAGAGCAGCTTGATAGCAAATTTGAGAATAGATTCAAAGAGCTAAAGAATGAGCATAGTGCTACAGACCCAGAATCGTCAGAGCCTCCTAGTCCTAATGAAGCAATCAAGATTGCTAAAGGAAAGGCACACGTGGGTTCTTCTTCTAGACAGCAGAGAGTTAGACGCCTTAAATCACCAACTAGGGACAGAGAAACAGTTGGTCATCAAAGGAGAAGCTCACAGCCACAAAGACGGTCTAATTATGTTGCTGGACATAGGATTTATGTGGAATCAGATCGTGAGCATTCATGAGAAGGTGAGAGATCAGAATATAGTGGTGAAACGTTAAGGAGACCCAGAAACAGGATCAATGCACGTGAGTATGATCCTTTGAGGCAGCAGTTGAGCAACATTAAGATCCAATTCCCTCCTTTTCATGGCACTAACGATGCAGAATCATATTTGGATTGGGAGAGGAAGATGGAGTCTTATTTTCTGGTGCAGGGAACTTATGAGCTTAACAAGGTGAAAATAGCAGTCTCAGAATTTAATGGCTATGCATTGTTGTGGTGGGAGCAGTTGGGAAGATAGACAAAGAGAGCCTCCAATCACCACTTGGACAGAACTAGTTGCACACATGAGGAGAAAGTTTGTGCCTGCACATTATCATAGAGAAATGTTTAGCAAGTTGAGACGCCTTGTACAAGGCACCAGATCAGTTCGTGATTACTATCAAGAGTTGGAGACACTTATGATCAGAGCTGATTTGAGGGAAAGTGATGATATGGTGATGTCTCGTTTTCTTGGGGGATTGAACAGAGAGTTGCAAGATAAGGTAGAGCTGCAGAATTATGAAGATGTGCAGGAAATGGTGCACAAAGCTGAGTTGATAGAGGCGCAACTTATGAGGAGAATTGGCAGATCTACTTTCACTTCTAGTATCCCTAAGCCAAAAGAATTCACCAAATCAGCTCCAATCAAAGATAACAGACCTGCAGGCTTTGTAGTGAAAGAAGAGGTCAAAATAGAGCTTAAAACCAGAAGTGGCACTTCTAATAGCAATGTCAGATGCTTCAAGTGTCAAGGAATGGGACACTACTCCAGAGACTGTTCTAACAAGAAGATGTTTCTGTTGAGAGAAGGAGGAGAGATTGTGCCTCAGGAGAGTTCAGAAAGTGAGGTAGAGGACGATTTGGAGGACGAAGAAGCAGCTGCAGCAGTTGGGGAGTTACTTGTTGCACGCAGAGCATTGAGCATTTAGGTTCATCCAGATAACAGAGATCAGCGTGAGAATCTCTTTCACACCAGATGTGTTGTTCAGGGAAAGGTGTGTACATTGATTGTAGATGGAGGGAGTTGCACTAATGCAGTCAGTGTGGTAAAGAAGCTTAATCTGAAGACTACTTCTCATCCTAGACCATATCAGCTGCAGTGGATTGATAGTAAAGGAGCCATTACAGTTTCTCAACAGGTTACGGTTCAGCTATCTATTGGGAAGTATGAAGATGAGCTGCTGTGTGATGTTGTGCCAATGAGGTCTAGTCACGTTCTGTTGGGCAGACCATGGCAGTATGATAGGCGTGTGATGCATGATGGGTACACAAACAAGCAGGTGTTTGAGTACAAGGGACGAAAAATTACTCTTCTTCCACTTACACCAGCTGAAATATATAAGGATCAGATGCATATGAACAAAAAGGAGAAGGAGAAAGTGTCAAACGCATTGTACATCAATCACAGTGAGTTTAACAAGCTGTTTGATCAGAAATGACTACTTTTATGTTTGTGTACAAGGAGACATTGGCGTGTACTAAACCATCAGAGGAGCTTCCACATGAGATGATTCAGATTATTGAGGAGTATCAGGACGTTTTTCCTGAGGAGATACCACCGGGACTGCCTCCAATTCGTGGTATTGAACATCACATTGATTTAGCACCTGGTTCTGTGTTGCCAAACAAACCAGCTTACAGAACTAATCCAGTTGAGACTAAAGAGCTTCAGAAGCAAGTAGAGGAGCTGATGCATAAGGGACATATCAGAGAGAGTTTAAGTCCATGTGCTGTGCCTGTGTTGCTAGTTCCAAAGAAAGATGGAACATGGAGGATGTGTGTAGATTGCAGAGCCATTAACAACATCAGTGAAGTATAGGGATAAAGAGGTTTTTTACGGTGTTTTCTCAAATACCAAACTGTCTATGTAATCATTTGTAGTACAGTATTGTGTCAATCCACTGGGAGAGTAACTAGCAATCAAGATGTAATCTACTTATCCTAATCTAAGCCAGATTCGATTTAGTGAGTGGTGTTCTAATCTAGGTGAAAACGAAATCCTAAAACAAAGTGCTAAAAACGAGACATGAAAATAGAAATGTAAAAGTAGAGCGTTAAAAATAAAGCAATAGCAAAATGAAATGAAGTGCAACACCAAATCTCAACCTAAAAGCAGAGTATTAAAATGCACGGAAAATTCAATATAGGAAAAAGGGGTTCTCGAGGTTGAGGATCAATGATTAGGGTATTCCTAGCGGTTCCAACTTATTTATCAACCTATTTAGATGACCTCTAAGTAAGGAATCACAAAGTAATCACATTGGCTCTCGCGCAATGGGACCTCTCCTAAAAGACAACCTGACTTGACTCTCGCACAACGATTGGAAATTCAAGAGGCTTTAAGTATGGACCTTACAAAGCCTAATAACACCCTAGACAATCAATCTCTTGAGCTAGGAAGATGTTATCTTAACTTAAGCATGTTCAAGTGATTCCCCAAACGCCTCTCGGGGGGGGGATTCACCAAGAGATCGAATTTCAATTGATCAAAAAGAAACAAGCATTAAGAACACTTAAATTAAAGAGATCTAAGACCTTAATAAGACATAAACAAATCTGGAAATCCCTAAGTTTTCCCCTAATCTCACCCTTTCCTCAAGAACCCTAGACTAACTTACTCAAAATTCATGAAGTAAAACAGTAAAACATAGACTCAAAATCGAAAATCAATTGCATAAACTTAAGACTGAAAATCGTAAATTGCTTTGTAAAGAGAAGTCAAAATTTTGCTAGAAAATATTGTATATTAAAACTGGAAATTCTAGTACAATTTATAGATCAAAAGATCTTAAAGAAAAAGGAAAAATACTTAAAGAGAAAAAGTGAAAATTCCCTAAAAAGAAAAATGGGAAATTCCTTTAAAAAGTAAGAAGGAAATTTCCTTAAGAAAAGAAAATAGAAAAAGCCTAAAATAGTTGTTGGGCTTGCATAAGTAGGTATTGATGGGCCTTTTTCGCAGAGAAGCCCAAGAAGTCAACGTCGTCAAAAGTCTTAGTTCTGGTCCGCAAATCCACTCGACCAAGTGATGGTTGAGTGTCATGCTCGAGTGTCAAAACTCGAGTGTCAAATCTTCTAGTTCAAATCCTAAACTTTAACTTTAGGCCAGACGGTTCCTCATTGGTCTTCTTGTAGTCCGAAATACTCCATGATAAGCTCCAAAAAGTGCCTAAAAATACCTTTTATGCAATGTATGCAATGCCCAACACTAAGTATGCAAATTATTCCTAAAAGAACCTAAAACAATGATAATAATGCAAGTATGAATGCAAAACATGCTAAATAATGGTCCTAAAATGTGGTAAAATTTAGACACATCAACTCCCCCAAACTTAGTCTTTGCTTGCCCTCAAGCAAATATGCATCGATCTAAGAAGGAAGAGAGGTTGCTGACAATGGGAACATCTTACTTAAACAAACGACTTATCAAACTGAAAAACCGTAATCCACAAGTGAACCCTCATTCCTTTGTAAGAACCACAATCTACTTTCATCAAGGCTTAGCATAAAAACCGAATATTCCCTAACACTTAGTTGGACTCTTAAGAAACTCAGATTGGAAACCTATTTCTTTTATGTGCACTCCGCAAGAGGGGCTATTGATCAAAGACCTTAGGATTCAACTTCCTCAAATTCAGCTAGTCACTATGGATTAAGCATTTTTGATCACTTCTCAACTCCTACTCGTTTTGATTAGCTTCAACTTTATCAATGAGACACGAAAAAGTACGGGTTTATGCACAGTCCCGGTTCACTTTAGGCATCGATGGATTAGCTTTATCAATAAGACGCAAAAGAGTACGGGTTTACGCACAGTTTCGGTCCATCTTAGTCAATATCAAAATGGTTTTATTGATGAACACAAGAAGGTACGGGTTTACGCACAGTCCCAGTTCATCTTAGACCATATTATTTGAGCCGAGTTGACAAGGATGATTCTATATTAATCTTATGCTTTTCTTTTTACTTAGGTAGCTGAACCTAAGGAAGGATCTTATGCAATGTATCTCAAGCCCCTAATTTAGAAAAAAATGGAATTCGATTATGAGGCAACAAATCTGGTTCTTTTTGAGACACAACCTAAGTATTGGTTTCAAAGGTTAATGATCTACCAATCAGTGTTCAAGAGGGAAAAAACACAAGTCTAAAAGTTCACTATGGTTACTAGCCAATCAACCTAGCAAGTCTGTCTATTTAGCAAGATGATTCCCGAAACTCTAGACTCAATCCATATAAATGCAATGCAGCTACATGAACACTCTGTTTTTGACTAATGCTTTTTTCGATTTTTTTTCAAATTTTTATGGGTTTTGTATGCCTTAGATGATATGCAATCTAAAAATATGCTAAAGGAAAACATTTTTGGTTTTTCTATACCTTAGATGTAATGCAAATGATCAAATGCAAAGAGTAAAAACTAAGAATCACTGAAAACAAAGTCAAATGTCCTCTAGAACCCTCCCCCAAACTTCTCGGATTGGTTCTCCTTGACAAGGTGGCATCGTGTATTCTTCAAAACAATACGCCTCAGGATCCACTTCATCGCTGTTTGTTGGAGATGAACTTTGCTGAGGGCCATTGGGATCGTGTAAGGCTTCCAAAGGCGGATTAAAATTCGTGTTCTGCCTCATCCTTATTGACGTGTACTCCCTGTTTGGCAAGAGTAGAAAAGCGTTTGGTTTAAGCAAAAGATGGAAAGAGTAAAGGAGCTTACCTCGAACCTCAGTCGCGGCCAAGAATTGGCTTCCCCTTAAGTGATCGATGTTCATGAATCGAGGATCAGCCCATTCTGTCTCATCGATTGGCACATTACATCTCTCCAGAATGCATGTGACAAGTCCGCCAATCGTGATCTTACCATCACGTCCTCCAGTCTTTTTGTTCTAGCCCAATAGAGGAGGAAAGACAAAGGGGGAATCTTTTCAAATTCAAAATTTGAACTTGGATTAAATCAAATCTTTTGAATTAAATATAAAAGATATTGCATTAAAGAAAGATTTAACCCATTTTTCGGAGTAAATGTCTCCCCTTTCTCAACTTTTGGCAGTTATAGGTGCGGAGGCATATGAATAGGCATGATGGCGGGACGCTCGAGCCTGACTCTCGAGCAGGTTTGGTCGAGTGTCAGTCTGCCAAGTGATGGCTGACACTCGAGTGGGACACTCGACCAGGCGTGGTCGAGTACTGTCCCATCTTGTCGGTTCCGACCCCACCTGTCCTATTTGGGCCCCACTTTCCTGTAAAAGAGCACAAAAAACCTTCCAAGTGCATGCAAGACGAAATAGATGCAAGTAAAGATGAAAAGTAATAAGTATACTTAAAGAAATTAAACATGCTGAAAAAAATTGAATGTATATACAGAGGATACCTTTGGGATTGCCTCCCAACTGCGCTTGTTTATAGTCTCAAGCTCGACTTCCTCATATTCATTAAAGATGAGACGGCTCATCGAGCAGAACCAAAGTTCCCTCGGGAATCGTGCAGTTGGCCAAATAAGGCTTAACTCTATGACCGTTCACAGTGAATCACTTCCCATTGCTGTTGGCCAAAGTGACTGCTCCATAAGGTAAAACTTGTAGTACTTTGAATGGACCAGACCACTTTGATCGTAGTTTTCCGGGAAACAGCTTGAGTCTTGAGTTAAAGAGAAGCACTTGATCACCAACTTCGATTGTTTTCTGCTGGATCTTTTTGTCATGAGCTGCCTTTGTGCGATCTTTGTTTGCTTTTGAACTATCATATGCTTCGAGTCTGATTTCTTCAAGCTCATGTAGATCCATTTGTCTCTTTTCTTGTGCTGTCTTGATATTGAAATTCAGGAGTTTGGTTGCCCAAATTGATTTGTACTCTATCTCTACAGGCAAATGACATGATTTCCCATAGAGTAGTTGAAAAGGTGTGCGTCCAATGGGTGTTTTGAAAGCAGTCATATAGGCCCAAAGAGTATCATCTAATTTGGCGGCCCAATCACGTCTTGACAGCCCAACTATCTTCATCAAAATCGATTTAATCTGCCTGTTAGAGACCTCGACTTGTCCGCTGGTTTGAGGATGATAAGGAGTTGCCACTTTGTGTTTAACTCCATGTTTCCTAAGCAAATTCTCGAAAACCTTGTTGACAAAGTGGGACCCTCCATCGCTGATCACAACTCTTGGTATACCAAATCTGGAAAATATTATGTGTTTGAAAAGCTTAAGTACCACTTTTGCATCGTTTGTAGGAGCTACAATAGCTTCTACCCATTTAGAGACATAATCCACAGCAACCAGAATGTAGCTGTTCCCTAAAGACGGAAGCTTAAATGGTCCCATAAAATCGATTCCCCAACAGTCAAACACTTCTATTTCCAAGATTTGATTCCGCGGCATCTCATTCCTCTTGCTTATACTACCCATTCTTTGACAGCAATCACATCTAGATATAAACTCTTGGCAGTCTTTGAAAATCGATGGCCACCATAACTCGGATTAAAGAATCTTCTGTGCTGTTTTGAATGCAGCAAAGTGTCCTCCATAAGTAGATCCATGACAGTGCTCTAATATTCCCTTGACTTCTTCTTCTGATACACATCTTCTGAATAATCCATCAGACCCTTGCTTGTAAAGATAAGGTTCATCCCAGAAATACTGCCTTACATCACTGAAGAATTTTTTCCTTTGATGATAATTCAGAGTCTTAGGCAGCTCTCCTCCGACCAAATAATTAACCAAGTCGGCATACCATGGTAAGCAAGTTCCCAAAAATTTTGATCCGATCGAGAAACACCTTTTCTGATTATGGGTCTGACACTCGAGCAGGTGCTGCTCGAGTGTCGTGGTCGAGTGTTCAGTGGAAAAACTCAACAGTTGTTCTTCAGGCATAGAATCGTTCATTGGAAGGGTTTCTTCAACATGTATCCTTGATAAGTGATTAACAACACCGTTTTCTATCCCATGTTTATCGACTATCTCCATGTCGAATTCTTGCAGCAACAAAATCCACCTAAGTAGTCTAGGCTTAGCATCCTTCTTTTTCATCAAGTATCTTAGAACTGCATGATCAGTATGCACAATAACTTTCGATCCAACCAGATAGGACCTGAATTTCTCAAAAGCGAACACAACTGAAAGCAATTCCTTCCCTGTAGTGGCGTATTTCACCTAACCTTCGTCTAGTGTTCTACTAGCATAGTAGATCACATTTAGCTTCATATCCTTCTTTTGTCCCAGAATTGCTCCAACAGCATAGTCACTAGCATCACACATTATCTCAAAAGGGAGATTCCAGTCAGGTGCTTGGACTATTGGTGCTGTTATCAAGGCTTCTTTAAGTTCGAGAAAAGCCTTGAGGCATTCCTTGTCAAAGACGAAATCTGCTTCCTTGCAAAGGAGATGAGTTAGAGGCCTAACAGTCTTTGAAAAGTCTTTGATGAATCGCCTATAAAATCCTGCATGTTCCAAGAAACTCCTAATGTTTTGGGCGGCTGCAGCTGAACCATCACTTCTATCTTGGCTTTATCGACTTCGATACCCTTTCCTGAAATTTTATGACCTAGAACGATGCCTTCTCTCACTATGAAGTTGCATTTCTCCCAATTAAGCACGAGGTCTGTCTCAACACACCTGGAAAAAACCATGCACAAGTTCGACAAACAAGAGGAGAAGGAAGAACCATGAACAGAAAAATCATCCATGAACACTTCAACCATCTCCTCAATCGGATCCGAAAATATAGAAGTCATGCAACGTTGAAATGTAGCAGGTGCATTACAAAGACCAAATGGCATTCTCCTATATGCAAATGTACCATAAGGGCAAGTAAAGGTTGTCTTTTCCTGATCATTTGGATGTATAGAGATTTGGAAAAATCCACTATATCCATCAAGGAAATAGTAATATGAGTGATTAGCCAACCTTTCTAGCATCTGATCGATAAATGACAAAGGATAATGATCTTTTCTAGATGCAGAATTCAATTTTCTAAAATCAATGCACATCCTATGTCCTGTAACAGTTCTAGTTCGGATCAAATCATCATTTTCATTCCTAATGACAGTGACCCCTCCCTTTTTAGGCACACAATGCACAGGAGATACCCATTTGCTATCAGGAGAGATCCCCTTAATGTCAGACAGTGAATTTCCTAGGGCTTTTCTAAACCATCTCAACTCAGAAAGCAACATATCTAACTCATCATCACTTAATGCATTATTTACTATTACTAGATAAGTCGAGTTAGATCCAAGAAATGCGTACCTGAGCCCGGAGGGGAGCTGTTTGAGTTCCATTTTTGGTGATTTGAGCTCCGACCAGTCGTCATCGGTCTGACACTCGACCTTGGTGTGGTCGACTGTTGTGGTCGAGCGTTGATTTTCGAGCTCTGCTTGCTCGAGTGTTGAGGTCGAGTGTAAGGTCTCGAACTGTTTTTCACTTTTCAGTGATTTGCACGAGTCCAACAAGCCTTTGTAGACCTCAGTTTCTTCGTATACGTATCCATCACAACTGTCTTTTATCAAGCAGTACTAAGGTGATCCTTTTCTATTAATTCCCCAAACAGATCCTTTGAGAGATCGTCTATTTCTTGTACCACGAACAACTGACCCTCAATGGTCGGTTTTCTCATTATGTCGCTGATGCTGAAGGTCATCTTGAAATCTTTCCCAAGATTGAGTTCGATTTCTCCTTTTGGCACATTGATCACAGCTTCTGCAGCGGCTAAGAAAGGCCTACCAAATAGCAAGGGGTCTTTTGGTTCTTTTCCCATATCTAGAACAACGAAATCCGTAGGGATTTCTACTCCTCCGACCCGAACTGGTAAGTCTTCCAGAATTCCATGTGGAAGATATCTTACAAGATTTGTACTTGTCGAACCCTAATCGTTTTGCGACTGTTAGAGGCATCAGGCTGATCGATGCCCCCTAAATCACACAAGCAACTCCTGAATATGAGAGGTCCAAGCGAGCATGGGATTGTGAATGTTCATGGATCATCAAGCTTCTTAGGCACAACTTTCCTTTGTATAATAACACTAACCTCATGTGTTAGCACAATCATCCCTTCGACTTCTTGTGTTCTGTCTTTGACTACATCCTTCAAAAACTTTTGATAGGGGGGCGTTAGCATAAAGGTATCCAGAATCGGTTTTTTACTTCAACATCCCTCATCTGTTTTTCAAAGAGAGCTTTGTACTTGTCTGCAACATCCTTTTTGAATCTCTGTGGGAAAGGAAGCTGTTGTTTGAAAGGAGGTGGAGCGAACGGTTTTGGGTCTTTCTGTACGTCAATTGTGTTTCTGGGCTGTGGTTCTGACACTCGAGCAGGTGGTGCTCGAGCGTCTTGGTCGAGTGTCAGAGATTTCGGCTTTTCTGTGCTGATTTATGTCTGTTCTTCGACCAAATCATCCTCCCTTTCCTGAAGGACACTGTCCTCAGTGTTCTCTGCCGTTTCAGCACAGATTAGCAATTCACGGCCACTACGGAGTGTAATGGCGTTGGCGTGATACTCCTTAGGGTTTTGAACAGCTTTTCCAGGTAGTTATCCAGTTTGTTTTACAGTTGATGAGGATCCTTGCTGATTCTCCACATATTTGACACGGGCATTAAGAGTCTCAAACTTGCAGTTGAGGTCATTATGTGAAGCATCAATCTTAGCGTGTACCTCAGCAAATTTCCTTGTTAATTCGGAAGCAGTGGCTGTTTGTCCCTTCAGTATCTGCTGCAAGATGTCCAAATCCAGGTGGTGGTTGGTGGTGTGTTTGCTGGTACTGATGTTTGGGTATAAATGGTTTGGCTTGTAGGTGTGGGTGCGGTTTGGGTGGGTACACCTGGTCGTTTGGATTTGCTACATTTGTGTTTGTGTAAGAGAGGTTAGGGTTGGGTTTGTAACTGTTGAATTGTCTGTAGTTGTTGCTTTGATTATGCACGAAACTGACCTCTTGAACTTCATCATCGTCTTCTTCAACCCGTTCTGATTCACCTACATGGTGTACTTGCTTATGGTGAGCTGAGAGTAGCTTGTCCAGTTTGTCTTGTATGGATTTGAGCTTCTTTCTACTAACCATATCTGAATCTGTTGCGCCTCTAGGAATTCGATCATAGTCTTCACTGTATTGGCCATCTGCTTGAGCTAAATTCTCCACTAATTCTCATCCATCATCGACATCCTTATTGAGAAAATTCTCATTGCTGGCTGTGTCTAGCAACATACGTATCTTGGGAATGACGCCTCTGTAGACAGTACTGAGAAGAGACTCAGTAGTGAAACCATGATGAGGACATTGGGATTAGTACATCTTGAATCGTTCCCAAGCCTCAGAGAATGTCTCAGAATGGTTTTGCTTGAAACCAGAGATAGAATTGCGAAGCTTCGCATTTCTGGAGTTGGAAAAGAATTTGCCTAGAAACGATTGTTTGCAGGCATCCCAAGATGTAATAGACCCTTGTGGCAAGTGTTTTTCCCATAGGTATGCTTTGTCTCCAAGAGAGAAAGGAAACCGTCGCAATTTCAGAGCATCCTAACTAACCTCATTTATCTTTGTCAAACTGGTTAGTCTTTCAAACTCATCAAGATGATCCATCGGATCCTCAGAAGGTAAACCATGAAATTTACTGTTCTGTACCATGGAGTCTCTC